>JAVJIF010026307.1:0-56686 GCA_038442645.1 Agave tequilana
TCACCGGCAGTCAATTTTGTTCGGCTGTGCATTGATTGCTGATGAGCAGAGGGATACTTTTGTTTGGTTATTCCAAAAATGCTCAAGTGCATGCATGGAGTTGAACCGAAGCTGATTATTACTGATCAGGTTGCGCAGATTGGTGACGCCATCAAGATTGTTTTCCCACTCTTCTCTCGGACCGTTACTGTTTCTGGCATGTGCGGAAACATATTACCGAGCAACAAATCCCATTGTCAAACAAGTATGGAGAAGATATGGTCTCCGATTTCCATGCTTGGTACACCTCCCGCGATATAAGCACTTGTGAGGAACGATGGCGTCTGATGAATGAAAAAATCAGTTAGAAGAAGAAGATGACAGTTGGTTGATGAAGATGTACCGGCTCCGTGGACATTGGGTTAATGCATATCTCAAGGATGTTTTCTGTGCTGGAATGACAACCAGTCAGAGGTCCGAGAGTATTAATTCCTTCTTTAATGGTTTTGTTAACTCAAACACTAAACTAGTGAAATTTGTTCACCAATATGATAAAGCTGTTGCTTCCTGTCGTACATCTGAATCTCATCAGGATTTTAGGGGTTTGAATTCTGTCCCAATTGTACATCCAATCCATATGAGATATAGGTTTCGAAGTTGTATACCCGAAGATTTTTTCAGTTGTTCCAAAAGGAATGGGCAGTTGTAATGACACTATTTTCAGAAGAGGTGAACACGACAACCTGGATCAATATATTTGGTTGGTAATTTTTCAGAATCAAAAGACGGCTGGGAAAAGGTCAGTTATGATAAGCGTGAGGAACTTCATGTTTCTTGTAGTTGCTCGTTATTTGAACAGAGGGTATCCTATGTAGACATATTCTGTGTATTTTGTGGCACAATCACGTTACACCATATACCGGAATCATATATACTTCAGAGATGGAGGTTGGATGCTCGTTACAAAACGTTGCAATTGAAATGGCATCAGCCTTTTCCCAGTCAAGGGACTCACGGACGGCTAGATGGTGGACAGTTCGTTCAAAATTTAATGCAAATCTTGACATGGTCGCTGATTCTGATATCATCTTTCAAAGTTGGAGGTTTATTTGAAAGTTTTTCCCAAGAAACCACTAGAGAATACAGAGCCATGTCCGAAAAATGATCATTCATCACAGCCTAAAACTACAGTTGGTTCCAGTGGATCCGTTGTCGTATTACGAGATGGTGAAGAATTGAATATACTTGGATCCAATTGGTCCTGTACCATCTAAGGGGAGGCCTAGAGCTGCATCCAGCTTTAGTCTGGTTTTGAAGATTCTATATATCACGAAGGCAGTTAAGCATCGAAGATGTGGTAACTGCCAAGAGCTGGGCCATTACAGGACTGGTTGTCCGTTACTGGTATTACATTAAACCAGCTAATCGTTTTTTTTATAATGATGTTATCTTTAAAATTCTTACTATTTCTTTTTTAATGGCAGAAGATAGGTTTTGGTTGCCTCCATCTTGAAGGAACAAAGACTCAATTTTTTTCATGAAGTGCGACGAGGGTCGCACAGTGTAGAGAGATTCATGTCTCAGTCTGCCACTGGCTGTCCATTATATCAGATTTATTTTCATTCTTTGATTTTTACTGTATTATTTTTGTAAGTAGTTGTACTTAAAGTTTTACTGCTTCAAATTCTCCTACATTGTTTTAATTTTTTTTATATATAATGTACTCAGAGTCTTTTGTCGCAGTGTACATGGTTATTTGCGACCGAGGTCGCAGTGTTGTTATTGATAAATATGGTCAGCAATTGCAATCTAGGGTTCGCAGTACATGGTCTGCGACTTATGTCGCAATACATATAGGTATGTGTTTCCTTTATATTACATGCATAGCGACCAAGGTCGCAGTGTTGTTGTTGATTAAGCTGCCGTCAGCAACTGCGACCAAGGTCGCCGTGTTGTTGTATTATTAAGACTGCGGCCAGCAACTGCGACCAAAGTCGCAACCTTTATTTTAAAATTTTATTCGGGTGAAATAACTTAAATTATTGATTTAACCATAGTCGCATTGGGAACTGAAAATGATTAAGTAACTGCGACCATTATCGCTGTCTCGATTAAAGTATCGCCGTATAAGGAAACGCTAAAACTCAAACAGGTCATTACTGCGACTTTGGTCGCAGTACAATTGCTGAACGCATGTTTGTTCCTATTATCAATACGCAATAGTAAAATCCAAGGTGTAACAACTGTAGATTGGAAATAATCAATGGAACTTATAATAAATAAATGTATAGAAATGTTCATAAATTAATCAATAAAACAAAATAATTATTTAATGAATTGCAATTGCAATTATTTTTTTTACATTTATAAAATAAAAAATTGTGGTATATCAATAATTTGTCAACTATCAGTCTTGAAATGTCATCCTTCATATCATTTCTGTTTCTTCACCCAACTCTTCTCTCTATCTGCAAGTATCATGTATGCAAGCTCACTTCTTAGTCTCTGTACATGAGCATCCGTAACAGTATCAACAGCTGATGGACTACACAAACGCTATACTTTTCATGTACTTGCATACATATACACCGCAATCAACACTGAAAATTCCATAGAGTAATCATAATTTGAAAAACACCTAGAGGGGGGGTGAATAGGTGTGAATGCTAATCTAGGAAACTAAAAGCAAACTAAGTGCGCTAAATGCGGAAGCTAATGCAAATTATGCACAAACTAATACAATACAACAAGTGTAGCCGAATTCCCCTTGCGAGGCTCTGGACTAACTCCCCTTAATTCCCCTTGAAATGGGTTGAGGTGCTATGTGAAGCTCTTGTTGGATGAGTATAAGTTAGGCACACACACACAAGCAATCCAAGCAATGTGCACACACAATCAAGCCAAGCAATAAAGGATATACAATATGAAATAATGCAAGGCAACACAAGCAATATGATATGACAATATGAGTTATGCTCAACACAAACAAATATGATATGATGATATGAAGTATGATGCTTTGCACAAATGTAAAGAGAGAGTTAGAGAGACAATGGATCAAAACGCAAACACCAAGATTTTTGTTTCGAGGTTCGAGCACCTTGCTCTACATCCCCGCCTACACCACCGTGTAGGATTTCCACTATCTCAACTCCCACCGAGGGAACCTCTACCAAAGAGGATTTCTTACAACTCTAGGAGTACCAAACTCCTCTCTCAAACAACCACCTCACAACCGAGGGGTAAGGCCCGTAGCCAATACAACAACCAACCAACAACGCCTCTACCGAAGAGGCTCACAACCAAACTCAATCACCTCACACTTGAGGGATACAAACCAATCACCCGATCACCTCTACCGAAGAGGGATTCACAAATAAAGGGCGTACAACTTAGAGGCTACAACAACAACCTCAAAACTCTCTCTTTCTTTCTTTTTCCACAAAACAAAGATCCTAATAGTTTAGGATAGAAGATAGCTCAGTGTGGAAAATAAGTGTTTTTGGAAACAAGCAACAAAGAAAAATCTTTGGGAAAATACTTGCAATATGATAGAATTGAAGATCTAAGCAAAAATCCCAAAACCTATTTTTCTTTGATTTTCCAAAACCCTAAAACAATAAAGATGAGAAGTTTTTGCACTTAAAACTCTTTTGAAAACTCTTTTAAACACCTCAGAAAACTGGAAATTTTTCTCTTAGAAAACTTGGCCAAAATCCCCAAAGAGATGGGGTTTATATAGCCCCTATACAAAACTAGCCGTTAGGCTGAGCTGGCAGTCTGACAGACTGCCGTCGACCGGTCCGGTCGACCGCCAACGGTCAAAAATGTGACCGTTGGGCAATAGCGGTCGACCGCCCGGTCGACCGAAACATCCTGAGAGCAGAACTCTCATCTCGGTCGACCGACCCGGTCGACCGTCCCAGAGACTCCAAAACGTGCACAGACTTGTGCACGTCGGTCGACCGTCCCGGTCGACCGGCCTATGGTGCGGTCGACCGGTCCGGTCGACCGACTTGGCCTGTCAGCCAGTCCTCAGTTCTGCACAGATACGGGATTTGAAAATAGGTCTTTTCACTCAATAAAAATCCCATAAATTCACAGTAAATCTAAAAAATAGTTTTAATCACAATAAAAACTGTTTTTCTAAAAATATGTTTTTCTAAAACTTGTTTTATCATTTTACTTTGATAACCAAACTTGTGATAAAAATTTCAAGACATATATCAATCATATCAATTCATTTTTGAGTCTTGTAAATTTTATCAAAAACAAAACCTTGTATTTTATCAAACTAGAATTTTCTAAAACATGAATAGGATAGTCAAAATAAGTTTGTCTAGCAAGTTTAAAGCATGTATGTATATCTAGAACATATCTAATATACATAGGTATAAGGTAAACTTGTTTTGATCTATTATTCATGAAAACCAAAAACCAAATCATGAAACGTGTGTGTTTTGTGCACTTGAGCATATCAACTAAACTAAGCTTTACAAATATGGATCTAAAACACAAACTCTAAACTAGATACCTAGTCTTCTTGACGATCTTCATCTTCAAGTAGACTCGGTCCAAACTCCGTGATTCTCCAAGTGCAAAGGTATGATCTTTAAGCTTTGGCACCGGAATCATCAAGAGTAGCTTCTAATCATCTTGTTGAAGCTAATCACCAACCTAATATCCTGTTAATGATCTGAAACTTAGAAACACAAGAAATATTAGTGAACATAACTACATGAGTGTTGATCATCATCAAAACTAGAGTGGAAGGCCATTGGGCCAACAATCTCCCCCTTTTTGATGATGACAAAACTCATGGAGTTATATATGCATGGATTAAATATAAGCTTCAAGGAAGCTCCCCCTTAACTCATGCATAGGGATAAACAATAAATATATGCAATGAATATTAAACATGAAACATGCATATGCATAAACAATAAATGGTTCTAGATATCAAATGGAATATTCAAAACAAAATAAGCTCTAGATACCAATTACAAAGCAAACTCTATAAATCAATTAAACTTAATATTCTTGAGATTCTTGAGATTAAAACATAATATATGCATAAACATAAGCATGCATATAAAACTTCATAAATCTTTCTCCCCCTTTTTGTCAATCATCAACAAAGGGGTAATCAAAACCATAAATAAAACGAGGGGTAAAAATCTTTCTTCCCCTTTATGTCAAACAAAACAATAAAAGACAATGTTCTCCCCCTTTTTGTCTAAAACAAAAAAAACAAAATCAATAAGGGGTGACTACAAACATGATATCAATTAAAAAATATGTCAATGAAGCAACTTGATACCAATAAACAAGGATCAATATATGTTATATGCTATATACATTCATGAAGAGGAAGACGTTAAGTTAGCTTCCCTACACATATGCATTACATGAAGAAAGGATGACAAGCCCCAATTCACATAACACATATTATGTAATGCATAAGAGGAGATGTGAAGCTCCCCCTACACACGTATATCATATAAAGAAGAGTTGTCAAGCTCCTCAATTTATAATATACTCAACATGAATCTATATGTAAGAGAGATGTTAAGCTCTCCTTGCATATAGGAAATACAAATCAAAACTTTGTATATTTTCTTTAAACAAAAATTTTGAAAATACCAATTGTAATTAAACATAAGTCTTGAATTCTTAAACATGAATCTTGAAACCAAAGCAAATTTTGAATTTCTTAAATATGATACCAATTGTAAATATTGTTCATTTAAAACATATAAACAACTTTTAATCATAAAGTGTGGGAGTACAAATACCAATTGAAATACAAAATCATATTTTCTCCCCCTTTATGAAATACAAACTAAAGTCATGCATAGTCTTGATAACAATTTAAAGTAATCAATTTAAACAAAATTGAAACTCAAGCACTAGCATAACACACACATATATATGTATGAAAAATAGATACCAATAAAATTGATATACTTGGAATTTAAAGCATACATACATACAAAACATATATGAGTATACAAGAAGATCAAAATGATACCAATTGAAAGAGTTCAATGATACCAATTGATATAACAATAAGTTCAAGTGTATACATCATATTCTCTACCACCCAATCATAATTCAAGTTTAAAGATTTTCAATTTAGGGCATACATGAACATGATCTCCCATCCTACCGCCCTTGGAAGGTAGGGGTTTCAAAGATAGATTTGAAAATGTAGTTTTGTTTGAAAATCACTACCAAAATGAAGAACACCGCAACTAGTTAAATGGAAAACTTGTTAACAAGCACGAAATCCTTCAAGTAAGGAATAAAACAAAATTGAAATTCACATGATAATCATCACTCTAACCAATAAAGCATAACTCATGAGAAACAAAACATGAGCAATAGATATGAGTGTACAAATAATATGTGAAGATCATAATCATGAAAAATATTTCATTGAGCTCAATTATTCCTTAAAACATAATTCTATCAAAAACATGAAAAATCATATAAAACTCCTTATTTAATCTTCAAGGCATATGTATGTCTAATACAAGCTAAAATATACATACATATCCAAAACTCAACGAGTCCACTAAATGTATATTCATGAAGGCACGTGGCTCAAAAAGATGTATATGTATAAGATTAGTTTGAACTAGATAGACATATACATGAAGTTAAATATTGACACAAAAACATCAAAACATGAAAATCTAAATCTTTACATTAAATCAATTTTCATTTCAAGGTATATGTATGTATTGTCAACACACTAAGTATACATATATATCCCTAAACACAAATGAGCCCATAAGTAGATTTGCATGAGAAACAAATGACTCAAGGGGTATACATGTGTATCTTAATATTTTGACAAAATGCACATATACATGAAATGGAAACTCATATTCATCAAAACATATTCAAAATGGGAATACAAGTTTAAAATGTATGAATCTCAAAACTAGACTATACTAGCACATCTAATGGGTTCAAATAAGCATTCAATTCTAACTATATATAGATTTATTTGTAGCCCATCCTATGTACAAGTATGTAACTAGTCTTAATGAAAACTAACACTTAAACATATATTCAAACATGAAGCATCAAAAACACATATAAAAATCATCATGATAAAAGTCATCATGGAAAACTAAAATATGATTATTATGTGAATTCACATGTATTAGATTCATGATGTACATTATAGCTCAAACAAAAGTGAGAACACTAATTATGGGTTCATATAAGCATGTGTGTCTCAAATACTATATATGTATGTCAAGGATCTAATAAACATGGAATGAACATACTAATCCATAGACATCAAAAACATGCTATAAACAATGAATATTAAAAGCATGTAAACAATAAATGGGAGTAAAGGATTGTTACCAAAACCGAAGAAGCAACTCTCCTTGTCTCCAAAACATGGTGGTCATCTCCACCAAATCTTCCCTTGAAAGTGATGCATCCAATTTGATTTCCATGAAGTCCGGAACGCATCCACTCCAAGGTGTCATCACTCTCACGTCATGTGAGAGCCCACACCTACATCAAAAATAGGAGGGGTGGTTTTTGGTACCCATCTCTTATTGGGTCCATGGGGGTTAGTCCCTTCTCTAACCCAAACAAATTTTTTTGCTAAATTTGAAACATTTAATCTATCATAACAAATTTAGCAAGATGACCTTTTCGGCCACAATGTGTACAGTGTACACATGAGCATACATGTGTTGATGGTGTCCGTGAGGAGCATGTGTATGCCGTGTAGGGTGTGCATGCATAAAGGATGGAACTTGTTTCTTTCGAACCAAGGTTTCCAATCGTGTGTGGTTCATGGCACATTGGCTCATAGTGGAGCCCAAACAATCACCTTCTTCTTAAGCAAATAAATATCATCATTAATCTTAGAAGAAGAAGTGTGGCATGCAATAGGTGAAGTGTGTGATACTACCCTAGCATGGCAAACATGTGCATCAATCTTATTTTGCAAAACAATGTTTTTCTTTAAACAAACATCTAGATCATTTGAAATAGAAATAATTTTATTTTTCAAATCACATTCTCTTTTAAAACAAAATCAACTTTTGAAGACAAATTTTCATTTTTCTTCAAAAGCATGGCAATCATTTTTAGATTTTAAAAATTCATTTTCTTTAAGTGCAAGTTCTAATTGAGATCTCAATGAATCCCTTCATTATAGACCTCAACCTTTTCTTGCAAAACACAATCAAGTCTAGAATGCAAACACTTATTTCTTTTTCAATTTCTAGACTTTTCTTTTTCAAAATCTTATATTTTTCAATTACTTTTTCACAAACAATTGAAAGTTCTTCATTCAAAGCATGGGCATCAATATGATGATTTGAAGAACTAGCATCATCATCACTATCTAATGGAGTTTCCGAGTGTACCTCAAGGGAGTCATTCCCTTGGACCATGTAGCATATAGAGTTGGATTCTCCACTAGATTCCTCTTCTTGATTTGGACTTGAAGCTTGGAGGTGTTGGTGGTTGATGTCAACTTGTTCCACACTGCAAAAGCGGAATCAAGGTTAGAAACACATAAGAGATAATCTTTAGGAAGAGTGCTTCTAATGGCCTCTAGGGCTTGTGCATTGGCCCCTATATGATTGCTATCACCAAGATAACATCTCTTGGTGGCCGCAAGGAAAACATGCAAACCTAGGGTCTTTAGGTACATGGACATCCTATACTTCCAAACATCAATGTTGGAAGGGTCAAAGCTAGGAGGGGTCATGAAGTCCATGGTAAACTATATATGAATGTGCAAATGAGATTAGCAAGCAAATGGATCACTCCTAGGATGTTAAGCCTAAGTATCAGGAGCACTAGCTCTGATACCAATTGAAAAACACCTAGAGGGGGGTGAATAGGTGTGAATGCTAATCTAGGAAACTAAATGCAAACTAAGTGCGCTAAATGCGGAAGCTAATGCAAATTATGCACAAACTAATACAATACAACAAGTGTAGCCGAATTCCCCTTGCGAGGCTCTGGACTAACTCCCCTTAATTCCCCTTGAAATGGGTTGAGGTGCTATGTGAAGCTCTTGTTGGATGAGTACAAGTTAGGCACACACACACAAGCAATCCAAGCAATGTGCACACACAATCAAGCCAAGCAATAAAGGATATAGCAATATGAAATAATGCAAGGCAACACAAGCAATATGATATGGCAATATGAGTTATGCTCAACACAAACAAATATGATATGATGATATGAAGTATGATGCTTTGCACAAATGTAAAGAGAGAGAGTTAGAGAGACAATGGATCAAAACGCAAACACCAAGATTTGTTCCGAGGTTCGAGCACCTTGCTCTACATCCCCGCCTACACCACCGTGTAGGATTTCCACTATCTCAACTCCCACCGAGGGAACCTCTACCAAAGAGGATTTCTTACAACTCTAGGAGTACCAAACTCCTCTCTCAAACAACCACCTCACAACCGAGGGGTAAGGCCCGTAGCCAATACAACAACCAACCAACAACGCCTCTACCGAAGAGGCTCACAACCAAACTCAATCACCTCACACTTGAGGGATACAAACCAATCACCCGATCACCTCTACCGAAGAGGGATTCACAAATAAAGGGTGTACAACTTAGAGGCTACAACAACAACCTCAAACTCTCTCTTTCTTTCTTTTTTCACAAACAAAGATCCTAATAGTTTAGGATAGAAGATAGCTCAAGTGTGGAAAACAAGTGTTTTTGAAAACAAGCAACAAAGAAAAATCTTTGGGAAAATACTTGCAATATGATAGAATTGAAGATCTAAGCAAAAATCCCAAAAACCTATTTTTCTTTGATTTTCCAAAAACCCTAAAACAATAAAGATGAGAAGTTTTTGCACTTAAAACTCTTTTGAAAACTCTTTTAAACACCTCAGAAAACTGGAAATTTTTCTCTTAGAAAACTTGGCCAAAATCCCCAAAGAGATGGGGTTTATATAGCCCCTATACAAAACTAGCCGTTAGGCTGAGCTGGCAGTCTGACAGACTGCCGGTCGACCGGTCCGGTCGACCGCCAACGGTCAAAAATGTGACCGTTGGGCAATAGCGGTCGACCGACCCGGTCGACCGAAACATCCTGAGAGCAGAACTCTCATCTCGGTCGACCGACCCGGTCGACCGTCCCAGAGACTCCAAAACGTGCACAGACTTGTGCACGTCGGTCGACCGTCCCGGTCGACCGGCCTATGGTGCGGTCGACCGGTCCGGTCGACCGACTTGGCCTGTCAGCCAGTCCTCAGTTCTGCACAGATACGGGATTTGAAAATAGGTCTTTTCACTCAATAAAATCCCATAAATTCACAGTAAATCTAAAAAATAGTTTTAATCACAATAAAAACTGTTTTTCTAAAAATATGTTTTTCTAAAACTTGTTTTATCATTTTACTTTGATAACCAAACTTGTGATAAAAATTTCAAGACATATATCAATCATATCAATTCATTTTTGAGTCTTGTAAATTTTATCAAAAACAAAACCTTGTATTTTATCAAACTAGAATTTTCCAAAACATGAATAGGATAGTCAAAATAAGTTTGTCTAGCAAGTTTAAAGCATGTATGTATATCTAGAACATATCTAATATACATAGGTATAAGGTAAACTTGTTTTGATCTATTATTCATGAAAACTAAAAACCAAATCATGAAACGTGTGTGTTTTGTGCACTTGAGCATATCAACTAAACTAAACTTTACAAATATGGATCTAAAACACAAACTCTAAACTAGATACCTAAGTCTTCTTGACGATCTTCATCTTCAAGTAGACTCGGTCCAAACTCCGTGATTCTCCAAGTGCAAAGGTATGATCTTTAAGCTTTGGCACCGGAATCATCAAGAATAGCTTCTAATCATCTTGTTGAAGCTAATCACCAACCTAATATCCTGTTAATGATCTGAAACTTAGAAACACAAGAAATATTAGTGAACATAACTACATGAGTGTTGATCATCATCAAAACTAGAGTGGAAGGCCATTGGGCCAACATAATTGAAATTAGATTTTTGGTACTAAAAAAGGTAGAAAATATAAATGTAAGGAGATGTCAAAAATTTATATACCTGTTTGATTGTTGGGGGCATTTTTCGTATTTATATTTATTTTTCTCATTAATTTATTGAAATCAATCTCAAAAATCTGTAATAATCTTTCTTTCTGCAATGTCAATAGGAACAAAAAATTAGTATTAATCAAATTAAATGCAAGTTTCCAGTAATCAAAATATTAAACTTCAACTCACCATTATTCTTGCATCTTTTTGGTAAAGCTTTGATATACTACTTTTTTTGTCAGCTGGAACCAAAGAGTTGTAATAAAACCACTCTTGTGTATCGCAATCAAATACCAGTAAGGTCCAGTAAAATTCGGGATCTTCGGCACTATGTTTGTGATTGATCGGGAAGAACATGTACTGCACATCAGCTGTCCAGTTTTTCAACAGCTTCTGCTTGATGAAATGATCTTCCAGATCTTCACTTTTATTTACAATACCGTGCTGCGGGCAAGAAAAAACAAAATTAAATAAAATACAAAATGAATTTAAAATATAAGAAAAAATTAATTAAATTAAGAAGTCATTAAGTCAATACAAGAGACTGCGATCAAGGTCGCAGCGGTTCTTATTAACACATTTTTATAGTAATTAATATAGCGACCAAGGTCGCAGTGTTGTTATCTAATGAAGACGGCCAGCAACTGCTATTTAGGTCGCACTCTTTTCTGTACCAAAATTATATTCGTTGTAATTAATATTTTCATGGACTGCGACCTTAGTCGCAGTACATGAGTTGGTATCAGTACATGTTATATATAAACTGCGACCTTAATCGCAGTAGCTGAGTTAGTCGCAATACATTTTAATTATAAACTGCGACCTTGATCGCAATACCTGAGTTAGTCGCAATACATTTAAATTATAAACTGCAACCTTAGTCGCAGTACATGCCTACACAGAGATAGAGAATATTAGTCTGTTCCACAATTTATATTACATTAAACTGTAAAGGCTAAAGTAGATTTTTTACCCAAGCTTCGCTCCGGAAGAATATGCTTTTTAATCATTCTCCTTTCTCAATATGCTTCATGTAGAAATGAATAATGTTTGCATCTAAGTCTCTACTGAACATCAGGTCCTCAATGTCATTCCTTGTAGTCATGATTCCGTTTTCGGTATCCTGATACGTAGTAGAACTGCAAGATATTCAAAACAAAGTTAGCAATTTAATTGTTCTTATATAAAGGTATAACAGTTTTTTGATATGAATTAACTTACTCAGAGAAGGACTTGTCGAAGAAATTTTTTACAAGAGCTTGTTGATGGGGCTGCAGAATTCTGTATGCTCTGGTTTCAGTCAATTCTCTTGATTTTGGCTCTGTAGAGGAAATCTCTTTGTCACCGAACCAGCGGCAGAACTCATAGCCGCAGGCTGTGGAAGAGGATGTTCATTTTTTTCTTCTTTTGTTTTGGATAAACGAAGTCGGAGTCATCGCGATCTCTTTCAGCGCGCCTGCGTTCTTTGACTCCCCTTTCTATCGTTCCTTTAGAGTATTCCAAAACAGCTTCTTTTGAGGATTGCTTCTGAGGAGGAGTATGTTCTTGATTTTCTTCTTCAGAAGCTTTATCTCTTTGGATTTCTTGAGTCATTTGAGTTATATTCAGAGAAAAACTTGGTATATCTTCTCCAGTAATATTTAAAATAGACTCAGAACCCATGATTTTATCCTCTTCCAGTTTTTTCTTCTTCTCCTCTTCAGCCTGCTTCTCCATCTGTTCCTTCATTCTTCTGTTTTCCTTTTCCTCTTCAGCCTTCCTTCTAATTTCCTTTTCCTCCACTTTCCTCTTTTTCTCCCTCTTCTTCTTTAACTCCTCCAACACCTTCCTCCTCTTCTCCTTTTCCTGCTCCTCCTCTTCTATCCTCCTCTTTTCCTTCTCCTTCTTCTCCTTTTCAATGCTCCTATTCTTCTGCTCCTCCTCTTCCCTCCTCCTCTGCTCGTCTCTCCTTCTCTTCTCATTCTCCTCCTCTTTCCTCTTCCTCCTCTCCTCCCCCTCCTCTTCCCTCCTCCTCTCCTCCTTTTCCTGCTCCTCCTTTTCGCTCCTCTTCTTCTCCTTCTCCTCTTCTTCCCTCATTCTCCTCTCATTCTCTTCCTCTTCCCTTCTTCTCTTCTCCTTCTCCTCCATTTCTCTCCTCCTCTCCTCTTTTTCCTTCTCTTTAACCAATCTTCTCCTCTCATGCTCCTCCTCTTCCCTCTTCTTCTCCTTCTCCTCCATTTCTCTCCTCCTCTCCTCCCTTTCCTTCTCTTCTTCCAATCTTCTTCTCTCATGCTCCTCTTCTTCCCTCTTCTTCTCCTTTATCTTCTCCGCAGCAGCGGTTGCTCTCAGCAGCTCTTATTCTTCTTCCACTTTTAATTTCCTCTGCTGCCTTTTTAGTTTTTTCTTCTCTCTTTTTTCTTTCTTTTTTATTTTTAATTCAGCCTTGAGTCTGCTCTCAGTCTCCATTTTTTTAATTTTCATTTCGAGCTGAGAAACATATTCTCTCAGGTGCTGATTTTGAGACCTCAACTCTTTTATCTCTTCAGCTTGATCATCCCGTGGTGGTGGCAAATAACCTGTAAAAGATGGTTGTTGCTCACTCGTTTCAGCCGCTTCTGGCTCATTTTTTCGCCGGGATGTCAGCTTCATTATATGTATGGCCTCCTTCATCTCCTTCTTCTTCTTTTCCTTCTTCATCTTCATCTTCTGCTTCTTCTTCTTCCTCCTCCTCTTCCCCTTCAACAGGAAGGCCAATCATATTTTTTTCAGCAATAGAGATGTTGGCCATTCGATTCAAAATCTGAAAATAAACATAAAAAGGAAAGTTAAAAATAAAACAATGAAATAATGATACTGCGACCATGGTCGCAGTTTTATTTATGAAGTATGTTTGAAAAGAATGCGACCATGGTCGCAGTATGTTTGTCATTCCCAAATTATCTGCCAAGCCATGCAGCTCAACACTGCGACCATGGTCGCATTCCATGTAAGGTATTTTCAAGAGATTGCGACCATGGTCGCACATTGTTTTTCAGGCACAAAACGAACTGCGAAAGGTGTAGCTCAATACTGCGACTATGGTCTCATTTTATTTGTACTGAACATAAAAAGAAGTCTAACTTACAATATTGCTGTCAATCTCACTTAGATCAACTTCAAGTAGAGATCTACTAATATTTTGGAGGTCCCATCTTAAAACGCGTGGGGTTATGTCCTCCAAACCAGACCTCGGCTCAAAATAGGAGCCCTCTCACATAGCCAATACTGCAAAAAAGGAAAATTAAATTAGTTTACACAGATATTCACAATTTTTTTGGGTAAATTTCATACAATGTTTGTCAAATTTGAGATTTGTACTTACAATTATTTGCACGGAGCATCCTTGCAGCTCGTACGTGGTTTGCCAGAAGATGTCCATTGACTCAATCAGGAATTGCCAAACAGCTTTTGCCTAGCATATTGTCCTCATTAGCTGCATATTGGCAATCTGTTCCACAATATACCACGGCACCGTGCATTTACTGCCAGAGAAGAAAAGAGTGGCCGACATGTATAGGATGATTAATGTGGTAAAGTCTTGAGCTGCAAGTCTGTGCATGTCTCTTATAATTTCATGTAAAGTCATTTGCTGCTCAAGCTGTTCATCCTTTGTCACATCCAATACACCTCTCCGCCTCTTCTTGACAAGAAAATCATCCAAAGCATCTTCAATGGATACTTTAGTCATCTTCTTATATTGGAGAAATAATGTTTTATCACCCCTCTATCTTTCATTGTACATGTTTTATTCATCACAAAATCTGCCCCAATGATAGGTAGACCAAATGTGAGGGCAACATCCTCCACTGTTAACTCAATCTGTTTGCCCCCAATTCTAAAGGTCCTTGTATCCCTATCATACTGGTCTAAAATACGCAGCACAACAACGTTTGATTTTAGACCCTTTTCAGCCCCAAATTGTTCATTGTAGAACGCCATGAAGATTGGGCCAAATGGGGTATTGTTCATCGCCTCGCCTCTACGAAATCTGCGTGAATGTACTTTTTAAATTTCTTCATCAACTCGCACATAGGTTTCAGGCTTGATCTCAGAGGACGAACCTTTATCTGTTGTTTACCTACATAGTAAGAAAAATAAACAGTTCAGACCAATGATCATTTAAAAATTATAAGGGGGTCAAAGGCATATTTGTTTCTAATAAACTGCGACTTCGGTCGCAGTCATACAATGTAAACACAAACAACTTGCACCCGGACGACACTGCGACCAGTGTCGCATACGACTACAGTGCAATCATACACTGCGACCAATGTTTGTAAAAAGCATATTTTCTTTTATAAACTGCGACCACGGTCACAGTCATACTTTGCAAACATAAACTTGGACCAGGGACGACACTTTGACCAAGGTCGCATAAGACTACAGTGCAATCAGAAATAACTTCGACCAGGGTCGACACAGCGAGCAAGGTCGCAAAAGACTACAGTGCAATCAAAACAACTGTGACCCGTTTCGACACTGCGACAAGGTCGCATAAGACTACACTGCAATCAGAAACAACTGCGACCCAAGTATGATAAAATAAATGACGTTAATACACTGCGACCTTGGTCGCAAGAGACGACAACTCATATTTTAAACAATTGCGACCGAGGTCGCATGCAGTGTATGCACATCAATTTTTTCGAAAATACTAAGACATAGTAAAAATAGAAGAAAATTAAAAAAAAGGTGAAAAAATAGGACCTTTATCATCATGTTACAAAATTTATAAATTTAAAAATTTATTTGACATCTAAAGTTTCAAAATCTCTTTCTGAACTGCGACCATGGTTCCAAAATTAAAAAAAAATTAAAAAAAATTAAAAAAAATTGTGACCTCGGAAATAAATCTGGAAAAAAATTAAAACTATTAAAATACACAAACGCTAAAAATTTTGAAAATATCATTTTTTGTAGTACCTTTTTTCACGGATGATTTCTTAGGCGCCATCAGTTGCAAATATATTCTTTAAAAAAAAGGATCAAATTTGTGAAAGAAAATAACTATTTTGGATCAGAATCGCCGGTTGAAATTTTAGAGCTGTAAATTTTTTTGGTAGCCAACTTTTTTTACATACGGTAGAAAGTTGTGAGGGAGGGTATTTTCGAAAAATACAATGTTGAGGTGACTGGCATTAAATTGGGCGGGATTTTTCAAGATTTGTCCGCCAAAATTGATGACAGATGTGGGGCGGTGATTTTGCCACGTCCGCCGGCTGAGAGAAGTCTCTCAGCCTGCCGGCTGAGGTACAGTAACCCCTATATAAATATATATATATATATATATATATATTATATATATATATATATATATATATATATATATATATATATAAACACCATAACTATAATCCATTAAAGTCAATCCCATCTAAACAAGTTATAATAACTACATCATGTACATCATAACCAACATACATCATAACCAACATTATGTTGTATCTTCTTATACGTTATTACATGCTTTATGCATTATGTTGTATCCATATAAGAAGTATTACATGCTTTATGCATTAAGTCTAAAAGACTTATATGACAAAATAAGGAAAAACAACCCAACGGTAGGTTCTTACTTTCAAAAGGAAATCTTCATTTATTTCTCCTGACCACTTCCTAACTTAGGCGGGGCCTTTACTTTTGTTTAGTCCTGAAAGGGGGTGAGCCCGACGGCTCAGCAAGTAAAAGAATTAATCCAATACCATAACATCATTAACATACATAATAGGCAATTACACAACATGCATAGTGTCAAGATTATGTAAAAAGAAAGTAACCATCACAATGCATGTAATACACGTTTCTAAGTGAATCTACATGCATGTATATCATTAACTTAGTTTGTTCATAATTCTTTAGCACCGTTTTCGCACCCACCGGTTTCACCCAGTCTCTTCCTTCGAAAACAAAATTTTGCCCCAACTTCTTACCCAGCGGTTACACCCGGTCCCTTCCTTCGAAACACAATTTCGCCTCATCTTCGCACCTACCGGTTACACCGGTCCCTTCTTCCGAAAACATAATTTTTTTATGGACTAACGATATGTAACATTTCTTCTTGCATGTATGAGTTAATCGTTGCCATTTGAGGTTATAACAACACATGATATTTTAATATAATGAGAAATGCATAAAGAGCTAGTTGTCAGTACTGGTATACAGTAATCTTTTTCTATATAACATGATGGACTTGCCAACCACATTAGCATGCAACATTGTTTTATGTGTAACCATGATGAATATACAAGGGACTTGTCAACCACATTAACATGCAACATTCTTTTATATGTAAACATGATGGACTTGCCAACCATATTAATATGCAACATTCTTTTACACACACACACACGCATAATGAATGCATAAGAGACTTGTCATCCACACTACCCTACAACATGCCTTTCATATATATAAAAGAGTTTATTACTAAAACTAGCATGCAATAATTACCACACAAAAAAAACGAAGCATTCCCCCCACTTACATATTATTAACTCACCTAGTACAACAACACGCATGAACAACCCTTTTTAATATTTCATTCATAACAATCTCCATATATGAAACTTTCAAGATTAAATGTATTATATATAATTAGCATTTCATACTACTATACATTCATGAATCTTGTCCTCCTCTTAGTTTAATTCAACATATAATAGCATTCCATTTTCTTTATCACCAAGCAAGTGGAATTCATTCTTATTTTCAATAAAAATCATATTTTTATGTATATTTACAACTCTTTGTTTTCGACCATCATTAAAGCTTGTATTAGGGATTTAGGTTTTACTTACCCTCACAAGAGATTAACCAATATCTTTGCTTGTCTTACCGTTTCCACCAAATCCTCTCTCTGTGTGTGTGTGTGTGTGTGTGTGTGTGTTGGTTAATCATTTTACCATTATCTCAAGCATGAAGGAGAGATCAACTTAATTTCAACCCATAATTAGTTTATTACCTTCAAAAACTAGTAAGTAAGCTCCAAACACCAAATCCCACTAGGCTTGCATGTAAGAGTTAATCTTCTTCAAGTTAGGAACTAGATCTCCCCAAAGCTAGGAAGTTAATGCGATAAAAATTAGATTTTTTAGAGTTTATTTTTAAGGAAAGAAGAAAGAGTGAGTATATAGGAAGAGAGAGTGTACATAGGAGGAGAGAGAGTGAGAAGGGAGGTGGGGTGGCCGGCGGCTGGCGGTTGAAGGAGGGGGAGGGAGTGAGAGAGTGGAGGGAGAAGGAGAGAGAGTGTTGGTCAAAATGAGAATAAAAATTCCTCTTTAACTATATATTTTCCCACCAAAATGGGGGATTTAGCCAAGTGTTCTCTAAACTTCCCACTCCCATCTCCAATATACACCTATACACAAGGTCCCATGCCTCTCTTCATTCCATCTACTATTCTGTTAGATAAATTTTGGGTCAAAAGTCAATGGTCCTTTCATAAATTAATACACCAAGTATTCATCAAGTATACACATGTGTATATATTCTAGTATACAAGTTAGTATTCATACTCTTCATCATGAACTCTTTGTACCAAGCACCACTTTTTAAAGTGGTATAGGGTCCTAATTGTTATCCAGTAACTTAACATAACCGGTCACTAACACCTATTAAAATCACAACTTGAGTTTTAAATTTGCGGTAATGAAAATGGTTATGCTTCATAATATCGGGAGATCACATGAATTAGCTAATTGCTAGTATATATGATATTAACTTGTGATTATATAAAACGAGTGGTACGCCTTATGGGTTTGATAATGTAGCTCCAACTGCATGAAACTCGAATTGCAAAAATAAAATCACAAGATATTATGTTTGTAGCGATGCACGTAGATTTCTAAAATAATAGAACTGATTTGTATTTGCTTTTATTTAAGTGTTTTTTTTAGTATTCCTCCGTTTAATATTTGCTTATAAACAGAACAGATGCAGATATTATGTATATTATCCACCTATAATTAATATATAATACTAATTTGATGAGCTTATAAAAAAACATTTTTATTTTTGTGAAAATTATTTTAGTATTAATGGGCCGTAATTGTAAATATCTAATATCAAATTCCGAGTTGGTATTACGGCATCCCCCTCCTCACGCTGTGGGAGGTTTCATGTTTAAACCCTCACTGCGTGGAGCTTTCGGCGGGTAACGTGGGTAGTGTGAGTGTGTATTTGCTGAGAAAAAAACAGTTTCCGAGCCCGTTCATTATAATGGGCCGTAATAAAGCCCCAACATCTTAACACTAGTAGGCCTGTAATTGTGATTAGGCTTTCAGAGGCATCAAAGTTTAATCCAGCCCAAGCCCAGCCCAGTCAGAGAAAATTATGACAAGAAACTAAGAAAGTCGCATAGAGAAAGAAAACAGTGGAATCCATCAAATCTGAGCCAGAGGGAGAGGGAGACGATGGCAAAATCGAAATATTACGCGTGTGCAGCAGCGATCGCGATCTTCATCGTCTTGATGATCGTAACACCCGCGATTCCCCAATCTCAAGAGTACCACGACTTCGCCGATCACCGCAAGCTGTTCCTCGGTGAGAAAACAAAATTCCTCTCTCTCCCTCTCTCTCTTAGGGTTTCAATTTTAGTTTCTAGGATTCATCAACTGTTCACTGATTGGTATCAAATATCAGTTATCTTTGACTTATGCTTTCCTAATTTAAGAATTGTAAAGATTTAATCAGCAATAAACACCTAAAACTGGAATTTTTTTTGGGTAACTCAAAAAAGAAAGACTTTTGTGAAGAGACTTACTATTATCTCCCAAGTGTCAATTAACCTTACTATTAACTTGAGAATTCACTTTCAGTGTACATCAGTTGAAAAATCACGACTATAGATAAGGGAGATTGCACATAATTGAGAGAGGGATGAAGGAGAAGTGAAAAATCTTCTTTTGGAAAATGTATTGTCATCGTCTTTATAGAGATTAAAAGCTGCCAAGGAGTCTGATGAGAACAATGCATGTTTAACATGGGTTGAATATGGACACTAGCATATCCTACTTTTTTATATATTTTTTTGAGTAATAACAGCTCAAGCATGGGTTTGAAGGATCCAAAATGAGGTGGAATTCCTGGTTCACTCTCACTGCCTGAAGAGTTTAAGCCAGTGTAAGTAAACTGCATCTGCCCACAAATATTCCAAAGGGAAGTGTCAATACATATTAGCCGCACGGCCGCACGTGTCACGGAACTAGGCATTTGGTAAAGTATATAATGCATAATATTATACATGCAATTGGAACAGTAATTATAACTCCTAGTTCAGTTCCAATGTCGTAATATGTGTTCAATCTGTAAATTGCTCCATCCTTGTTGTCTCACAAGAAAATAAACAGGTTTTCAGTGATATCAATGTATTAACTGATTTTCACTCTTATATTATACTCTATAGTGGCTCCACTGTGGTTTATCTTGCTTTACATTAAAACGTTTACTTGCTTTATTTGAAGCCCAATGGGAGAGGTTAGCTAGAAGTGGACTTTGGAAATGTAGGTTTTCTCTGGGTCAATGTTAGAGAGCTAGGATAAGACATAAATACTTTCCAATAACAATATGACTTTCCAATAACAAAATTCCAATTATTGGGGTTGGTCTAGATATGCTTTGTTGAACCAAGTTCTGCATATAAATCACTAGATATTTTCATATTATCATTCTTCATTCTTCCATAATTGTATTTCTCTTGAAGTAGTGTGTCTTCTGATGCATATTAGCGTTAGCTGTTTGTTTCAAATACCATGCTGCAATGCTATCTTTGGAATTTCAACAATTTTTTGAAAGTACAAAAAATTGGTGTTTGTTTAAACTTGAATTTTTATTTGTGCCTAGGAAATTCCATGGGCGAATATTGTTATTCATTATCTTTTGTCCTGAAGTTGATTAATCTTTCTTTTCTTCTTGCTTGCAGGGATACCCAATACGCTAAATGTGATTTCAAATTTTCCTTTTCTTATAGTGGGCATTATTGGACTTATTCTTTGCTATCACGGGAATTACTTTAAGTTGAGGTAGTTATGGCAATACTTTTTTTTTCGTCATATCATTTTCGCAAGAAATGTTTTTACTTCAATCTACTTCTTTTGACAGCCTGCAAGGCGAGCTATGGGTTGGTCATGCTTCTTTCTCGGTGTGGCTGCTGTTGCTTTTGGTTCATCCTATTACCATCTGGAGCCAAACGATGCTCGACTTGTGTGGGATCGCCTACCTGTAAGCTTCACTAAATAGCTTCCTAATTTATATTTGTTCTTGTTGTTTCCTTTCTTCCCACATATGCTAAAATGGTAAGGCAATTTTGATTTTAGAAGAAAGAGAACTATAGGAATATGGATACTTAATTAAAGATGTCACAGAGAATAAAATAGAAAGGAAAAAAAAAGATGTATTATGATGAATGCTTTTATTGTCATGCCGTTGCCTTTATATGAAATGCAATGAAATTAAGTGTTTTAACATGGTTAAGCTTCTTATTTTAACCTTTTTATTTTTTAAATCGGTTGCAACCATTGGTTGGCCCGTTGACTTCATGTTCACATCTTCTTCCACAAAAGTTAGCTTTTAAGAACCATTCCTTTATCACGACCAACATTTTGTTATCGTTTCCTTGTTGAACCCTTTTGCAGGGATGTACACCACTCTTCTCAATTGTCCGCCATGGATCACTCTATGTTGTTTACTTATGTAACTTGTTTTGGCTAATGCAGAATCCTTGTGACCTTATTTTTTTAATTTTGTCAAAACTTGTTTATCAATTTTGACGACCAAATAGTTGTCATGCTAATGCTTCTATTCTGTTTATTGTTGACTTTTTTTAGGTTTATTTTTCAGTACCTTTCTTTAAGCTACTTAAGCGCATTCTTTTGACCACTAATACGTCCGATATTAACTTTATTTTTATTACGATTGATATAATTATAAACCATAAATCTTTCTTTACTTGAAACACTAAGAGTGATTTCCATGATACCAAAGAATGTTGTATTTTGCTTCTAAATTGCCTTTTGGTTTTACTTAGATGCATAGATTTTTTTAATACTAATCAATGGTATTTGAATTAATATCTGAACCTTTTCAAACATAGATGACTATTGCATTCACATCAATTATGGCAATCTTCATTATTGAGAGGATTGATGAGACGACGGGGACAACATCTATTATACCTCTTGTTGTGGCTGGCATACTCAGCATTTTATATTGGAGGCAAGCATGCTAGTTTTGATCCCTTTTATATTCCATTATCAACTGTGTTGTATGTTCAGCATTGTCCATGTCATATGGATGATATGCATCTGGTTTTAACATCTTTTTAACATTTTTGCAGATTCTTTGATGACCTTAGGCCATATGCACTTGTGCAGTTTGTTCCTTGTATTGTGATACCTGTAATGGCTATATTGATGCCTCCAATGTACACTCATTCTACTTACTGGCTATGGGCAGCAGGTCAGGTTTTTTCCTTAAATTTATATTTCTTTTCAGTTACTGAATGTTCCTTTTCACTGTTTTCTATTTGTACATTACTGACAGTTCTCCATTTTGACACCGCAATATCTATGTTCAAGCAATATAAGCAGTTTCACAAGTTCGGGCATGTTGATCCTCTTTTGGTATTATTTTTTTCAACTGCATATTGTGTCTGGTATTATTTTGGTGATATATGTCCACAAAGCCATATACTTCATTTAACTTTTAGAATTATTGATTAAATTAAGTATAGACCATAACAATATATGAAACATTTATTTGCCTTTTAATTATTCAATATATGATTAGAAAGGATGAGTTTCTTTATTGCCTCCAAAGTCGGATGTGCATCTCTTTTACAGAAAAGAAGATTCTTTCCCTATGGTATAAATTTTGTGCGGGAGCTTTTGGCTTAAAAGTTAAACACATGGTTTAAACTATCTGTGTCTCTGTTGAGAGCTAGAGATAAGGACTCGTCATGGAAATTACTGTGATCTGTCATGGAAATTTTATTGTTCTGACCCTAACAAAAGAAAATAACATGTGTATAGGTATTTTCCTTTTTGACCTATTATAAATCTAGTGTGGCATTGTAGATCTGAATCATCTGATTTGCACTTCTACGTGTTATGTTTTAAAACCTTCTCTCTTTTTGAATACTTTCTTTCCTATCGCCTCTTTACAAATTGGCGTAAAGCTCGTTTGACTATAATTTTTTCCTCTTGAATTTGAACAAATATTATCCATTGCTTGTCTGAATTTTTATCTTATACTTACATTTGTTGTTGCAGTTTTCTATCTCTTAGCTAAAGTGGAAGAGGCTGAAGATAAAGTTATTTATAAGTGGACTCATCATATTGTCAGTGGGCATACCCTTAAGCATCTCTGTGCTGCTATGGTTCCTGTTTTCTTGACACTCATGCTTGCAAAGAGGAGTATTGAACCCGAGAGGTCTAATTCATTCTTTATCTTCCATTTCGTCATATTTCATTTTCTGCATGCTTTGCAGTTTGGAAATGCATCTTTTTTCATATGCGATGTTTAGAATTACAATTTTTAAGATGTGAAAAACTCTTTTCAAAGAATGAACAAGTAAAATATGGGATGTGATAAAACTTGGTTTGCTGGTATCCTGTGGAATTTCCTTGTCTTAGGACCATACCCTGTGAGATCCCCTTACTCGTAGATAAAACAATCATCATATTGGCTTTAGCTAAAGCTACCCTGCTTGTTGATCTGTGCCCGTGTAGCTCCAGGTGAAGTGAGAACTAGTCTCATGTTACTTTTTGAAGAGGGTTCTGCATTTAAGAACAAGGTTGAAAATCTCTAGGTCCGAATGCTAGACTCACATCACAAGGGGCTTTACTAGTGTGCAATAATGGAACCCACTTGTATGTTCTGAATTGATTTATAACTCTGACAAAATTTTCTAATTTAAATTCATAATTACATCGAGATCAATCAGTGCCTTTCTGTTTTGGATTTGACAAAGGAAGAGCTGAAAGTACACCTAGAGTGTTTTTTTTTTTTTTTGGGGGGGGGGGGGGGGGGGTGTTGAATAGGTGTAGTGCTAATTTAGGACAAATAATGCGGAATTTAAAAACTAATTGCTAACACACAAAGTGTAACCAAGAGAGTCCGAATTTTCCGTGAAGGGCTCTGGAACTGCTACTCACGATTTCTCTGAATTATGAGTTGAGGAGCTTTAATAGCTCTCTTGGTTAAACACAAGTGTGGGTGCACAAACAATATCAAGCATATATATGAATGAGCAATAAAGATAATGCAAGATATTAAGAGAGATGAGCGTTAAGAGAAAATATTCAAATGCAAACACGGGGATATGTTTCGACGTTCGAGCTACTGCTCTACGTCCCCGCCTTCACACAGAAAGATTTCAACTATCTATTATAGGATCTTTCACAAAGGGACCTCCACTGAAGAATTACAACTACAAATCAGAGTACACAACTCTAACTCTCTTTCTCTACACAAGAGGAAGGCACAAAGCCTAGCACAAAGCAAAGAAGAAATAAAACATGGTGATCACAAAGTTCACAAAGAACACTTGGTGATCTTAAAAGATCACAAACAACTCTTCTCACAATAAAAGATCCTAGAGGAAAGATTTGAATTGAAAAGCTCGAGTATATGAGTGAAACAAAGTGTTTCGAAAAGAAATCACAAAGAAAACACTTGGGAAAAACTTCTAAATAGATATGTAAAATGAAGAGCAAAACAAATTTCCCAAAGGATTGTTTTTCTTTGATTTTTCAAAACTTTGAAACAAAATAAAGATAGAGAGATTAAAGCTATAAAACTTGTTAAAAACTCTGTAGAAGATGAAAATTTTGGCTTTCAAAAATCTTGTTTAAAACTGGCCTCAAGGACCCCAATTTATAGGGGATCCAAAATATAACCATTGGGGTCCAGAACAGGTCAAAAGTGACCTATCGGTCGACCGGCTAACGGTCAGATTTCTGACCGCTGGGGCTGTCAATCAACCGCCCCTAAGGCCGAAAGGCTTATCGGTCGACCGCTTGGTCGATCGAGGCTAGAACCAGAGAGCAGCCTCTCTGGTCGGTCGACCGGGGCCAGATCCAGAGAGAGCACTCCCTGAATCGGTCGACTGTGCGATTGATCGGCTCAATGGCCAAGGGCTTGTGCACATCGGACGACCGAGCCACTAGATCGGTCAACCGGTCGATCAACTGCCAGGCAGCCCAGAACTGGGTTATAGGTTAGGAAATCTTGGCTTTTAAATACTTATAAAATCTCATAAAATTCACAAAAATAAGTTCATGTAAATATTTGACGTACAAATATGTGATCAAAATTCAACACATATTACAAACAATTTGAACTATTTTTGAGGTATAGAAATTAGGTTTTAAACAAAAACTGTATTTTCCGAAAACTAGATTTTGAAATGGAAAACTGATTTTTTCTCAAACTTGTATAGATACAAAAACAAGATATTGAAACACATTTGAAACATAGTGTGTATGGATAGAATTCAATACACATAGTAAATGATATATCTATATTTTTGAGATTAAATCTCAAAATAAGTTTTGTTAAAAATAAAACTTGAAACCATGAGCTAGATAAATTAAAATAGGTTTTTTAAATATATGAAGTATAGATGTATATGGATGAAATCCAATATACATTAAACCATGTTAACTTCTTTTGATTCTATCTATTCATGAAAACGAAAGATATATTCTTGAAAATCTAAAACAGTTAAACCGAAACCAAAAACTATTGAACTTGTGTGTGTATATAATTGAGCATATCAAAAACTAAGCTATCCTTACACAAGATCTAAATAATAAACTAAACAAACTTAGATACAAGTCTTTTTCTCCAAGACTCTATCCAAACACGATCCATAGAGCTTGACTTCTCTCGAGTACTATATTGGATCTTGACGCGCGAGCTCTTCAATCAACACGTGTTAGCTCCAAAACTCGACTTTAAATCCTTTGTTGAAGCTAAATGCCTACTAAAATCTTGATTAATAACTGAAACTTAATAAACACAAGATCATTAGTATCTTAACTTCATAAGTTAGTCATCATCAAAACTAAGGTGAAGGGCCTTTGGGCTAATAATCTCTCTTTTTTTATGATGACAAAACTTATGAGGTCATATATGCATTGATTAAAGATAGACTTCATAGAAGCTCCCCCTTAACTCATGCAAAACATATAGATATTCAATGTAGCTCAAATACTAATAAACAATAATAAAAAAATATGCAATAAGAATCATAAAACATATGCATAAGCTTATCTTTAAAATATGCATATATAAACCCAAATCCTTTTCCCTTTTTTGTCACTCATCAACAAAGGGTGAAGAAAAACAAACAATACCAATAAAAAAAAATATTTTTATATCAATTGAAAGAAAAATAATCTTTTTACCAATTGAAAGTGAAACAACTTTTTTACCAATTGATACCAATAGAAGGACATGATACCAATTGAAAGTAAATTTTAAACCAAAAATTTTGTAATATAGATACCAATTTGAGAATAATATCAATGAAGATTATTGATACCAATATTGAAAATATTAGCATTTTTCAAAACAAAGTATTTTTTTCATAAAAGGTAGGGGAGTAAGATACCAATTGAAAATAAATACAATTAAAAGATAAATCAAGAAATTTTCTCCTTTATGAAATACCAATAAAACTAATGCATAAGCTTATAAAGATACCAATTATCATTAAGAACATGAATCAAGCTTAGCATAAAATCAATTTGTGTTAAAAAATATGGTCATATATTCTTTATAGCATTAGAAAATATCTATATGTATGTATGATCAGAGCAATATATAATATTAATTGAGATATGATGAATGCACATATAGAAAACATGAGCATACAAAAATGAAATATTATTAAGATCATGTATAACTCATAACATTCACCCTTTCATCCTCAAGTTTAAAAGATATTCAATAAGGGTATACAATGCATGGTCGCCCAACCAACCACCCTTGGAAGGTAGGAGTTTTCAAAAATATAATTTGAAAATAAATTTAGCATAGTTTGAAAATTCTACCAATTGAAGAATAAAGACTAGTTTAAATATAATTTTGAAAACTAGTACTAAATCCTTCAAGCATGGAATAAAAACAAATATATATCTCATGAAAATATGCTAAATACACAATAAATGACACTCAAGGAGTTTTAGAGCACAAAGATTCTCATGAATCAAAATCATAAGTAAACAAATGAAATAGAGTACACAAAAATCATATAAGAAACATATACATGGAGATACACAATGAAGCTCAATCAAAACAAATAAATTTTTTTCTATCAAAATCACATAAAGATTTTGAAAACTAAACTTCAAGATATATGTATGTTTTATCAAAACTAAAGCATACATATTTATCTTAAACATAAACGAGTCCACAAATGTATATTGCAGAAGACAAGTGACTTACGGATAGGACATGTATATCATATAATTTTGATCAAACTTTACATATATATGAAGCTAAACACAAAAACATGTACAATAATAGGAAAAACAAGTGTAAATGTAAGAATCATCAAAACTATGTTATACAAATACATGTAATGAGTTCACATGAGCAATGAAGCACTCAAACATAATAATCAAGTGTAGCTCACTACTTGTACAAGTATAAACACAAGTTTTAATGGAGGTTACGTTTAAGCATGTAATTAAGACATGAAGCACAAAACATCAAAACAGGATATAGATCATTAGCATAAATGCAATTGATATTAACACAAGGATATACACAATAGCTAAATAATAATTGAGAACACAAACAAATATAGATCCATACGAACATGAGTGTATCTCAAATACTATACATGTATATTACAAGTTTAATAGGCATTGCATTTAAACCTAATGAACATGAAAACCAAGACATGCTAAAAAAATCATCAATAAAAGCATGTAAACA
This sequence comes from Agave tequilana, assembly GCA_038442645.1. Lineage (NCBI taxonomy): Eukaryota > Viridiplantae > Streptophyta > Magnoliopsida > Asparagales > Asparagaceae > Agave > Agave tequilana. The sequence continues at coordinate 28,029 of JAVJIF010026307.1, forward strand.
TAAACAAGGAGTTAGAGATAGTTACCAAACCGAATGAACTAATCTTTAGGTTTCTAAACAATGGTGGTCCTCCCACCTAAACTTTCTTAAAAGTGATGCGTTTAAAAATGTGTCCATTTAGCTCGAAACACATTCATCATCAAGGCACTAATACTCTCACGTCTTATGAGAGCGCATACCTACATCAAATGAAATAGGGATGGATTTCGGTACCCACACTTTCTTGAGTCTATGGGAGTTAGCACTTTTCCTAACCCAAACATGCTTACTTCAAAATTTAAAGTATGTATTCAATCATAACAAAATTTTACAAGGTGGCTCGTACGTTCATAATGTGTGCAAGTGTACACATTAGCATACATGGAATCATGTGTGTAAACATGAGAAGCATGTGTATGCTGTGAAGGGTGTGCATGTATATGTGGAATATGTTTCTTTCGAAACGTAGATTCTAATCTTGTGTGGTTCATGGCACGATGGCTCAAAGTGGAGCCCAAACAATCTACACTCTTCTTCAAAATACAAATATCATTTTCAATAATATATGAAGATGTGGTGCATGCATTCTTAATACAAAAAGTTGAACTAATAGAAGCATGACAAACATGGATATCAAAACCATTTTTCAAAAATTCTTTTTTCTTAGAAATGCATTCCAACTCTTTTGAAATCAAAACTATTTTATTTTTCAAAGAATCGTTTTCTTTTAAAACATTCTAGTTTTGAAAACAAAACATTATTCTTCTCTAAAACAATATCAAAATCATTTTTGTTCTTTAAAATTTCATTTTCTTTTTAAACAGGATCAAGTTGGTTTTTTAATGAATCTCTTTCATTTGAAACCTTAACCTTCTCTTGTAAAATCACATCAAGTTTTGAAAATAAATTCTTATTTTCTTCTTTTAAATCAAAACTTTTTTTCAAAAGTTTATATTTTTCTAACAAGTTTTCACAAAACATGGAAAACTCTTCATTTAAAGCATGGGTATCCATGCTACTATCATTATCATTAGAAGAGCTAGCACTATCATCTAGATGAGTTTTCGAAGTTACCTTAAGGGAGTCATTCCCTTGGACTATGTAGCATGTTTCGTCAGACTCATCCATAATAGATTCCTTCTCCAAAACATTTGCCGTTTGTTCCTTGGGAGAAGTCAATGTGTTCCACACTGCAAAAACGAAATCACAATGAGAAATCAAAGAAAAATGTTCTTTGCTTAATTTGTGCTTTAGTGCATCTATAGCTTGTGTGTTAGGCTCTAAATACTTGTCATTATCAAGAAAAGATTTCTTGGTAGTAGTAAGATAAACATGCAATCCTAGGGCTTTTAGGTATGCACTCATCTTAAACGTCTACATATCGATGTTAGAAACATCATACATGGGTGGTGCAAGATAATCCATGAGTGTATACGAAAAAAATGTGTGCAAAGCAATAGACTAGATTAGCAATCCAAGGATCACACTCCTGGGTGGTTAAACTGAATATCAGGAGCGCTAGCTTTGATACCAATTGAAAGTACACCTAGAGGGGGGTGAATAGGTGTAGTGCTAATCTAGGACAAATAATGTGGAATTTAAAAACTAATTGCTAACACACAAAGTGTATCCAAGAATGAGTCTGAATTCCCCGTGAAGGGCTCTGGAACTACTCCTCACGATTTGAGGAGCTTTAATAGCTCTCTTGGTTAAACACAAGTGTGGGCACACAAACAATATCAAGCATATATATGAATGAGCAATAAAAACAATGCAAGATATTAAAAGAGATGAGAGTTGAGAGAAAAGATCCAAACACAAACACCGGGATATGTTTCAAGGTTCGAACCACTGCTCTACGTCCCCGCCTTCACACAAAAGGATTTCAGCTGTCCACTATAGGATCTTCCACAAAGGGACCTCCACCGAGGAATTACAACTACAAACCGGAGTACACAACTTCAACTCTCTTTCTCCTCTATGCTAGAGGAAGGCATAAAGCCTAGCACAAAGCAAAGAAATAAAATTTGGTGATCACAAAGTTCACAAACAACACTTGGTGATCTTGAAAGATCACAAACAACTCTTCTCACAATACTAGATCCTAAATGATAGATTTGAATTGAAAAGCTCAAGTATGTAAGTGAAACAAAGTGTTTGGAAAAGAAAACACTTGAGAAAAACTTCTAGATGGATATGTAAAATGAAGAACAAAACAAATTTCCCAAGGATTGTTTTTCTTTGATTTTTCAAAACTTTGAAACAAAATAAAGATTGAGAGATTAAAGCTCTAAAACTTGTTTTGAAAACTTGTTAAAAACTCTGTAGAAAATGAAAATTTTGGCTTCAAAAATCTTGTCTAAAACTGGCCTCAAGGAACCCTAATTTATAGGAGATTCAGAATATAGTTGTTGGGGTCCAGAACAGGTCAAGTGACCTGTCGGTCAACCGCCCGGTCGACAGCATTTCTGACCGTTGGGGCTGTCGGTCGACCGCCCCGAAGGCCTATCGGTCGACCGCTCGATCGACCGAGGCTAGAACTAGAGAGCAACCACTCAGATCCTGAGAGCAGACTCCTTGGATCGGTCGACCGTGCGGTCTACCGGCCCAATGGCTAAGCGCTTGTGCACGTTCTGTGCACATCGGTCGACCGTCCGGTCGACCGAGCCACTAGATCGGTCGACCGGGGCCAGATCCTGAGAGCAGACTCCCTGGATCGGTCGACCGTGCGGTCGACCGGCCCAATGGCTAAGCGCTTGTGCACGTTCTGTGCACATCGGTCGACCGAGCCACTGGATCGGTCGACCGCCAGGCAGCCCAGAGCTGGGTTATAGGTAGGAAATCTTGGCTTTTAAATACCTATAAAATCTCATAAAATTTACAAAAATAAGTTCATGTAAATATTTGAAGTACAAATATGTGATCAAAATTCAACACATATTACAAACAATTTGAACTTTTTTTGAGGTATAGAAATTTAGGCTTTAAACAAAAATTGTATTTTCTAAAAACTAGATTTTGAAATGGAAAACTGAATTTTACTCAAACTTGTATAGATACAAAAACAAGATATTGAAACACATTGAAACATAATGTGTATGGATAGAATCCAATACACATAGTAAATGATATATCTATGTTTTTGACATTAAATCTCAAAATAAGTTTTGTTAAAAACAAAACTTGAAACCATGCCAATATACATTAAACCATGTTAACTTCTTTTGATTCTATCTATTCATGAAGACGAAAGATATATTCTTGAAAATCCAAAATGGTTAAACCGAAACCAAAAACTATTGAACTTGTGTGTGTGTATATACTTGAGCATATCAAAACTAAGCTATCCTTACACAAGATCTAAGCAATAAAATAAAGAAATCTAGATACAAGTCTTCTCCAAGACGACTCGATCCAAACACAATCCATAGAGCTCGACTCCTCTCGAGTGCTAGATGCAATCTTGACCCGCGTGCTCTTGAATCAACTCGTGTTAGCTCCAATGTTGAAGCTAAATATCTACTAAGATCTTGATCAATAACTGAAACTTAATAAACATAAGATCATTAGTATCTTAACTTCATAAGTTAGTTATCATCAAAACTAAGTTGAAAGGTCTTTGGGCTAACAAGAGCCTCTAGGACGCAATCCTGCATTGAACAATGTCATCTATAATTACAACGTTGTAAAACTTCTCTTGGCAATCAAAGCGACAACAATTCCCGAATGTTTTATTGACTGCCACCAATTATATATCTGACGATTATGGCCCATCCAAAGCATGCTTTTTCCCCAGTCAATTTGTGAGTTGTTCTCCAGGAAATCTCTGCTGCATATGCTAACCATTTCCCAACGTCTTTACGTCATATTCATGCATGACTCCGTTTTGATGCAGGAAGAGTTTGTTTCAGACATGGCAAATTTACTGGATAAAAGTAAGAGAAAGCCGGACAAAATCAGAGAGCTACGATTGTGAATACGCTGCTGTGACAACTAGCGAATAGTGGTGGAAGGAGAATTTTTCTCGCAAAACTACCAGGAGAACCGAATGAGAGCTGTCCGAGTGTAACTGACAGAATGCAAGATGATCCCTATAGAAATCACTAGCCAGAAATCCGTAATACCCCACAGAATATGTGATATTCTACTATGTTACATGTATATTCATTTTCCCAGTAAATAATATAACATGCAACATTTCAAGTTGTTGTACGTGGGTGCCAAAGGTATTTAACATTATGTACCAACACAATAGTATCGTCTTGTGGTTATTTATTCAATCATTTCTGCAAAGAAATATCAGATCTCTTGCCTTGAAGGGCCAATGTTAGCACCCGTGCTGGCTCGGCCATCTCCTCCCTCTTCAAAGTAAGTGAAGTGTTGCTTAAGAATGGCGGCCGATGCACTGTACTGCTCCTTCTGTTGAAGTGCTCATGTCTGATGAGGACAAGGATCAGTATGTGTGCAGCGCGCACGCGTTTGGCTGGTGAGGAAGGCAAATGGCATACATCCATGCTGTTTATTCTGTATCTAATACTCTTTGCTGGCGAAAGGCAACAGCGTCGCGCCATACTCTATCTGATCCCAAGCTTGTCATATGATACCGGATGATTCCATACGCTGACCATCCTGTCTTCTTGGCCCCCCGCAAGCCGCAGACCCTCGTTCAAGACCTGCATCACAGGTTCCAGGTGACTGAGTCGAGAAAGTCTGTTTCGACTTCTTGGTAGATATCAAGACCTTACATTCTCTGCAGAGTACCTCTTCAAGATGTGCATGGTGGTGGGGGTGTTGAAGCAAAGGGTAACCTTCGCACATTGAGCATACGTGCAGATGGCATTTTCCTTCAGTCCCACAGAAGCAGAAAATTTCTTTTCCTACACACTTGTAGCCTGCACCTTTCTCTATGGACTCCTGAATCATATTAATTTTTCTTGATAACAACTACCCACATGTATTGCTCTTGTTTTAGAAAGTGTGTGGATTATGAGGGTTGAGGTAAGTATATGCACAAAACTCTCTCTTAACTAACATGCTACGCTTGTTGAATCCGTCCCTCATCCACGGATCCAAGATGAAGAGGGCAGGCTCTATGAGCACATGTATTCTGCACGCAACCTGTGTTAGGATTTTACCTTATTTTTCAAGAGGAGATGATGATCTAGTTTGTCACTCACTAGTGCTTCCATGTGTTCCTAACTTATCCAATGTGGCGCATGTCCTAGCTTCTGATACATGAACCTGATATATATGTTGGATAACTGGCAGGTTTCCAATGAGAATGATACAGATCTCTTAGAAAGCTTCTGACCTCTTTGTGTGCCACTGATAGCTTCTCTTGCAAATCACCGAGCTCTTTCTTCATGGTTCCAATTGATTTGAGCTCTTACGCCCATAGGGTTCAGGACCTCCACACTCACTCAAACAATGAGGAAGAAGTTCAAGAGCACACAGAGAGAGATTTTGGCGAAAATCAGCCCAATTTCTTTTCTTGCTGGATTTATTTCGTTATTATTTTGTTGGATATTTTTTACGCAGATAATCCAAAATTTTTCTCTTGCAGATGGTCTTTTTTAACTAAGTCGTATGATCATACTCTCTTCTCTCGTTAAAAATTGTTTGAATTTATGGTTGGAAAATTAATTTACAGGGGAAAAGATTAGATACAAACTTAATACGTGACGACTCAAATTCACTACACACAACTTGAAAATCATGTGTCCACAGTATAACAACATGATTGGTTGCTAATGTTGCATATTTAATGTCACATTTTCATACTTATTTTAGAATAAAAGCCTGCATTGTCCTAATTATTTGTTTAATTTATTTGCAGGCCCAATCCTTAAGGAGATGAAGAGAAATGAGCCCAAAAGCCCACCAGAATTCTGAATTAAATCAGAGTTAATTCGTACACATAAAATCAGGGCAAAATCAAGAGGTTGCAACCGGTTGAGAAGAATCCTCTCAGAATCGATCGGTTAAAGCCAAGAATCCAAGGCCATTTCGTCAGAATCCGGAGCTCAAACGACAAAACCAACAAAGGATAAAACCAGAAGAAACCCCCGGAGAGACCCACCAACAGGGTGTGGCCATCTGGCCACACCCTGGCCGCGGAAACGCGGCTTGGGCCACGTTTCCGCGGCAATCTTGGGGAGTTAGGGGAGCGTGAACTCCCCCGACCTCCCCGGGATTCTGGTTGTTGGGTTTTTGGCCTATAAAAGGGCAATTGTTGTGCTGAAATGGGAGGCCAATGCAGATTAGAATTTAGCCTAGTTTTAATTCTTTGTAGTCTAGGTTTTTCTTTTCTTTTATTATGTAATTTGTATGTAACTTAGGGTAGAAGAAGATTCATGTAAGTAAGAGAGAGGGGCTGATGTTGAGAGTGACACCGACGATGTACCCTACTCCTTTCTTTCATTGTCTCAGCAAGTAATAAAGGTAAATGCTTTGTTTGTTTTCTATTCTGCTTTACTTTACATTTGTTTTGCTTTCCTCTTCCTCTTCTACTTTACCTTGGTTGTATTTGTTGAGTGTACAAGTGAATTCCAAAGCAAGTATAACTAAGCTACGTGAGAGTCAGCGATAGTTCATGAAGACGTTCTCCTCTTCCAAGATCCGCATCACTTCATTCTTCTTATGCTTGACGATATAATGTGCACGGGGACCGAGCTCGAGTTTATGATCTATGCGTTGAACGCCTCCGAAGTAAAAAGATAGAACTTGCAAAAAGGTTTCCAAGTAAGTCATCAATCAACCTAGGTAAGTATCTCTTCACTTTTCTTTACTTCTTTTCTTTTATTTCTTAGTTTAGATCACCAACCACTTCTTCCAAATCGTTTTCATTCTTCTCTCCACTTCATTGTACATAGTCGCTTTTATTGTTTTCTGATTTTTTTCACCTTCTTCGTCTTTCATATTCTTCTAACTTTAACTATAACTTTCTTTTTCATTTTTATAATTTTAAAACAGAGAAAAACTTTCGCTTATTTTCATAACGATTTCAATAAAGAACCGTAAAGCTTCCATCGCAAACCCTCCTTGTGGATCACGACCCGCATAGCCACTTGCTATAGCGGAAGAATTGAGCACTTGCACATCTCCTTTCTTTAGTTCTATAATTCCGTATTTTGTGTGCAGGTTTGGCCTCAATCAAATTTTGGCGCCGTTGTCGGGGAGGGTAAAACGGTTTTTATTGAAATCTGAATTTTTATTGAAATTTTTTTTAGAACTAAACGAATTTTCTTCTCTGTTGCAGGTTACAGGGCAAGCAAAGTAGGAAAATAAGTTTGCAGTGACATACAAGTGGTATTGGGCCTCTGCTCTAGAAAGCAGAGACCCATTGTCCTCTGAATTGCCGCGTTTCCACGGCAAAAGCCGCGGATCCGCGGCAATAAAGAGCTGACTACTAACAGGTTTTTGCATGGCTGCTAGCTTTGCAAATTCTAATTTGCTGCAATTATTTATTTCTTATATGCCATCACAAAAACCTGCTAATAATCAACAGTAAAAAGTTTGTTGCAAAAGTTAAAAATTGATTAGACGTTTGCATTTTAGGCACGTGTCTTTTCAATTCATTTACTTTTACTGTTGAAGAGTGCTGGAGCAAGGTACGTATGCATTGCATTTAGCATAAGACTCACTTCTTGGTTGATTTATATCGCTTTGAGTGAATCTTACATATCTTGTACACTTGCACAAATTGATCTTAAGTGCAGATAAGGTGAGGATTTGATCACCCTTCCTTAGCCCAAAAATCACATTCCAAGCACTCACTAGCCCAAGCCTAACTAAAATTGAGTAGACGTTGGCCCTAGGGACATCTCGGACTCAATTAGGAGATTATCCTAAGGGGGAAAATGTTGGAATCTAACTCCTACAAAATCAGTGTCTAGGAAAGGGATTGAGGGCCGAAAGCCCGAAGGTTGGTGGTTATTTAATTAAGGAACGTCTTTGACGGAAAACCTCCCACCAACCTTGCCCTGACCTTGCTGATTAGCTTGTGGTTAAAGTCTACATTAGACCTCCCGTGGACAGTCTAACTAGTTAGGAGTCGTCTAGGTCCTAAGTCTACCCTAACTTAGGCTAGAATTTTTTCTTTTTTGTTTGTTTATTTGTTTGTTTTTCTTTGTTTGTATTCTATTGTGTGATATGGACTATAATAATAATTTTTTCAACTACAATAATAATCCATATTACACACCGACTTCATTTTCGGATATTACCAACCCGGCATATCATAACTTTGACCAACCTAGTGTGCCGGATTGGTCTTATCCGAATCAATATGACCCATATCCCCCATCTAATAACTATAATTTCCATAATGATTTCAACTCTTCACCGAGTCAGTGGGGATTCACCTCCCCCGAGCATAATTTCCAACCACCTTGCCCTCCTTCTCCACCCAGTCCACATTATGTTCAAGATTCATACTCAGTTCCACCCGTCCAAAATAGGAAACCATCAATTATGGAAATGAGTATGCGTGAGTCCAAACACAAATCCCAAATCTGATGGACTCACAATTTCACTACCACTTCCAAAACAATTCTTCATCTTTTCATCAAAACAATGAACCTATCAACTATGAAAAGATGCTTGAAGCCATGACTCAGGCTCAAAACACTCGTAATCATGACATAGATATGATGGTCAAATCTCTACGTTCCCACCGTCCTGATGTCACTAACTATTCTGTTAGAGCCGAAGAGTCATGTAGTTTGGAAATCAAGATTCCTTTTCAGCACAACCATTTGAACTTACCCAAACTCCAAATGATATTGATAGTATGGCTAGTTTTCCTTTTCCTGAAATAGAACTTGAAAATGATTATGATCCTGAACCCCAACTTAGTGATTCAATTCTATTTCCTGATTCGATTATGACTCCGGTATCTTCACCTGACTTCAATCTTTTCCCGGAGTCAACATTGGATCCTGTACCAATTCATAATGAAATTGAATCACCCATCTTTGAGGATCATATTGAACTTGGCCAATTATACACTTTTGAAGATCCTATTGACAAATTGGCAAGTTCTCATTTTTATGATATTGAACTCAATGAGATATGTGACCTAGATTCTCAAATATGTGATCCAGTTCAACTTTTTGAATCAATACTGACTCCTGTTTTGTTACCGGACTTGAGTAATATGTTAGAGTCAGTTTTGATTCCCCCACCTATCATTTTTGAACTTGACTCACCAACATTAAGTCACATTCCATTGTTCGAAAATACATATGAACTAGAGTTTCAATTTCTTGACTTGGACCCACTTCCTGAACCTATTCCGACTCCTGAACCTTTACTTAACTTAAGTCAACTTCCTGAGTCGGTATTAGTTCCTGTCCTTCCTGAGTCCAAGTCAACCGTTCTATCATTTCACACTCCATTCTGGGACGAGGTGGTTGACAAATTTGACTCCGAAATTTGTTATGAAATTTGAAAATTAGATGGGGTCACATACTTAATAAAAATCCTTCATGGACAAATCTTTTTAATGGGTTATATTAAAGATATTTCTGGTGGGTTCCTCCGAGACCCAAGAAAAGTGGATTGGGCCGCGTTTCGTGGACCAATCAGACCACCACCGGAACCACCACCTTAAGGTAACCTTTTTCCTTCCCTTTCTTCTTTTTCATGCATCTATGCATTAATTCATACATTGAGGACAATGCATGAGATAGGTGTGGGGGAGGGTCTAACATAACTTTTCTTTTTCTTTAAAGTATAAAAAAAAAAATTTAACATTTTTTCTTTACTTTTAAAAACTTTTTGAAAAATAGAAACAATATTTTGACTTATTTTTGTAAGAAATTAAGTTAAATTTAAGGAATAGGAAAATCCAAATTAGGATTTCTTATACTTGGTCAAAATAAGATTATTTGTTTGATTTTTAGAGTTAGGAAGATAATTTGTCAAAGTAATTTGGTCTTGATCTTTACCTTGACGAAATATGCACACGTCATACACTTACACACTTAGGGTTCAAAAACAAAGATTCTTAGCCTTATAAAAAATATATATATATATATATATATATATAAACAAATCTAATTATTGATTAGCTAGGTGCTTTGGCCTAAGAAAGCCTTAGTATTTATGCAAAAGATAATTAGATGAGTTTGAAAAAAAAAAAAAAAACAAGTCTAATCATTGACTAGCTAGGTGCTTTGGCCTAAGCAAGCCTTGGTATTTATGCGAAAGATGATTAGATAAGTTTGAAAAAAAAATCCTCTGATTAAGCTGGGTATTTGTGCCTAATAAAGCATAAGTATTCACGCCTAAAAGAGGTTCATATAATAAAATCCTTAGTTTTGTGGCCTTGTTTGCTCGAGTCCTTAAGTCCTAGGGGTGTCTTCTCACCTGGTGCCCTAAGGCCGTCTGGTTTGGGAGTCATCGATTAAAGGCTCGTTACATGGGCAAATTAGAAAGCCTAATAAAACTAAGGAATAATACCACAAAAAAAAGTATATATATAAAAATAAATAAGGCATAAGAGTTAGAGTTAATGAACCCTTAGTCAAAATTTTCACATTCACAAGGTGCATATGACTTAGGGTAAAGCAATAGACTAGATGAGAAGCACAATTTGACTCCTTACTTTGATTGATAACAAATTTTTGAATAGAGGCTAAGTTTAGGAATGAAAAATTCGGTTTTCCTATAACTTATAGATTGCTTAGATCTTACAATCATATTTCAAATATTTTTCTCTTTCAAAATGCTTTTCGAAAATACTAACTCTTAATTTCTCTTTCTTTATGGATTTTGTGGGTGCAATCCGCTGAAAACCCTCACGAGACAAAACTCGTCCTCTAGGGGGAACCTAGAGGTTTAACGGCTTGTTGCACATGCTCAGTGCAATCGCGCGACCTGCGAAAGTGGTCTAATAATCCTTAGTATAATTTAGTTGTTTTGCTCGAGGACGAGCAAAAGATAGGTATGGGGGTGTGATTGGTTGCTAATGTTGCATATTTAATGTCACATTTTCATACTTATTTTTGAATAAAAGCCTGCATTGTCCTAATTATTTGTTTAATTTATTTGCAGGCCCAATCCTTAAGGAGATGAAGAGAAATGGGCCCAAAAGCCCACCAGAATTCTGAATTAAATCAGAGTTAATTCGTACACATAAAATCAGGGCAAAATCAAGAGGTTGCAACCGGTTGAGAAGAATCCTCTCAGAATCGATCGGTTAAAGCCAAGAATCCAAGGCCATTTCGTCAGAATCCGGAGCTCAAACGACAAAACCAACAAAGGATAAAGCCAGAAGAAACCCCCGGAGAGACCCACCAACAGGGTGTGGCCATCTGGCCACACCCTGGCCGCGGAAACGCGGCTTGGGCCGCGTTTCCGCGGCAATCTTGGGGAGTTAGGGGGAGCGTGAACTCCCCCGACCTCCCCGGGATTCTGGTTGTTGGGTTTTTGGCCTATAAAAGGGCAATTGTTGTGCTGAAATGGGAGGCCAATGCAGATTAGAATTTAGCCTAGTTTTAATTCTTTGTAGTCTAGGTTTTTCTTTTCTTTTATTATGTAATTTGTATGTAACTTAGGGTAGAAGAAGATTCATGTAAGTAAGAGAGAGGGGCTGATGTTGAGAGTGACACCGACGATGTACCCTACTCCTTTCTTTCATTGTCTCAGCAAGTAATAAAGGTAAATGCTTTGTTTGTTTTCTATTCTGCTTTACTTTACATTTGTTTTGCTTTCCTCTTCCTCTTCTACTTTACCTTGGTTGTATTTGTTGAGTGTACAAGTGAATTCCAAAGTAAGTATAACTAAGCTACGTGAGAGCCAGCGATAGTTCATGAAGACGTTCTCCTCTTCCAAGATCCGCATCACTTCGTTCTTCTTATGCTTGACGATATAATGTGCACGGGGACCGAGCTCGAGTTTATGATCTATGCGTTGAACGCCTCCGAAGCAAAAAGGTAGAACTTGCAAAAAGGTTTCCAAGTAAGTCATCAATCAACTTAGGTAAGTATCTCTTCACTTTTCTTTACTTCTTTTCTTTTCTTTCTTAGTTTAGATCACCAACCACTTCTTCCAAATCGTTTTCATTCTTCTCTCCACTTCATTGTACATAGTCGCTTTTATTGTTTTCTGATTTTTCCACCTTCTTCGTCTTTCATATTCTTTTAACTTTAACTATAACTTTCTTTTTTCATTTTTATAACTTTAAAACAGAGAAAAACTTTCGCTTATTTTCATAACGATTTCAATAAAGAACCGTAAAGCTTCCATCGCAAACCCTCCTTGTGGATCACGACCCGCATAGCCACTTGCTATAGCGGAAGAATTGAGCACTTGCACATCTCCTTTTTTAGTTCTATAATTCCGTATTTTGTGTGCAGGTTTGGCCTCAATCACAACAATATGAAAATATCCGCGGTCTGCATCAAACATGTGATTTTATGCGTCAATAATCTAAGTGTTTTGCTTGATCCTTTTCTAACCGTATAGGTCACATTTTCAAACAATCATATTAAATGTAACTTTTAGTAAGATAATATGTGCCTACTTTTTGACAAAGGGGCAATTTGGTTGTTGGAATAGAAAAAGCGGTGGGCTCCAACATGTCAGATTTCGAGTGTTTTCGGAACAAAATGTTTCGAAATCTGATACCGTACTGTTCATGCAAAAAGCTGAGGTGGATGACAGGCCCGCCCCCTCAGCTTTCACACCAAAAAACAAACTGCTTGGAAGGATCAACGCGTGGTGGCTACATGTCAGAAGCAAAATTAAGACTTTTCTGCCCACTTTTGGGCAATTAAACAGCCTCAAACTTACATTACTAACTGTTGACAACACTTTTCATATATTTTACACAATAGAAGTTGCAAGAGATGCACCGATATGCCCTCGAGTAATAAAATCATTGGCTGGTTGAACGTAATTAATTAATAAGAAGAAGAAGCTTAAGTTTTAAGCAAAGTTTAAAATAATCTTATCAATAAAGTGAAGAGTCACACACCTTACGGGTGGCTGGAAATAATAATATCGCATAGGCAGTGTCCTTCGAACTTGAGACCTCGCGGGCGAGCGACACTTTAACAACCCAGGGCCAACCAAGTGCCAACATATAATATATCAAAATATTATGATTCTTGAATTACATTACAAAATTTTTGGTGTCCATCTCAAGTATGCAAATATCGTTCGAGTATGTCTCAAGTATGTGGCGACGATTCGTTCAGTGATTTGCATACCATGCTATTTTTCTCTATGTCGTTCCAATTTTACTTAATACTAAGAGTGGTTTCCTTTTTCTTTTTGCTTTTGGGAAAAAATTAAGAGATGAGCCCAAAATTATTGTGGCAACAAAAAACACATGAGAATAGGTTCTCTCTTTCGTGATCAAGTTGGTGGCTTTATAGAACGACCTAATACAATAACAATACAATTCAAGAACAAACAAAGTTGAGTTGCAGCCCGGGACCTTTCATGCTCTCAAGCAGTGGTAATGCTAGTCAATCCTCATGTGGTTTATTGGTAAGCCGTTGGGTTTGCTCCTCAATGGGCGCTGGTTGAATTCCATGAGGAGCAACATTTCCCCTATGAGGCTATGCCCTGAAATTTTCCCATCACAATCGAGGGAGTCAGGCTGTGGATTCTTTTTTTTCCCGAAAAGAATCACTAATTTTAGCTTCCCACTCTCTAATACTTGGGTCTGTGTGGTGGTGGCTCAACAATTGTGCCTATAAAAAATATGATAAACTATTATAAATTTTATTCATGATTTTTAGAAAACTACCATCTGCGAGCACGAGACAATTTATGTCCTAATCGTAAAATGTCACATGATATTCACATGACCATTTTTCTTGTTATCGGACTAGCGAAAGGTAATTATTGGAAAGATTTATAATAGTTTATTACATTTTTTAAAGTTCTTGGTAGATTTTAAAACGTTACAATATTTTTATATAACTTAGCCAGCAATAAGAGGCCCAGCACAAAGAATTAGATGGGCCGATTGTTTAAATGTGTTGGTGGAATGAGATCCATCAACTCAAAATAATAAATAAATAAATAATCAAAATCGAGCGAAGTGAGATTTTCTTCCATAATTCTTTCAGAAAAACTGTCCGTCCGTCCGTTTTCATCTGCGCACAGAGAGAGAGAGAGAGAGAGCAACAAAGCTCTAGCCTCCTTCTTCTCCCCCCTCCTCTCCTCCGCTCTCCCCTGCAACCTCATTCTTCCCCAACCTCTTCTGCCTCCTCTTCCTCTCTCGTCGCAATCACCGTCTCTCTCGCAACCGTCGCTCGATTTCCCACCGCCAAACGCGATATTCTAGTAATAATGATACAGGCCATGGAGCAAAAATCTTCCAACAAAACTATTGAGTAGCGGCACAGTCCATGATCCATATGAAGCATCCAAGAAAGCATCTTTATAAAGCCACAATGCGGACATTTATTCTCCCCTCGATGTGGCCCCGGCCAGATCCTTAATTTGCTCCCCAGAGGTCGCCGGTGAATCCCATCAGCAGTTGAGTTAATTAGCCAAAAAAAAAAAAAAATAGTCAACCATACAGAGAGCAAAGCTTTAACCAAATCCCAAAATCAACCCAAGTAAGCTCACGTAGCAAGAGATAACAAAACCAAACGCATGGACAAGTCCCTTTGCAGCAAATACAGTCCTTTCAAGCAGCAGTTGCTGAATTTCTGGTGATAAAACTGAGAGCTAAATATGCTAATGTAACAGTATGAGTAACTAAATGCTTGTACAGGAGGCTGGCTACAGATACATGGCGAGCAAAACTCAGAAGTCCATAAAAAAGAAAGGGTTTGCTCTGATCGATCAAAATTCACAATTTAAGCAGACTTTTTGGGTGTAACTTTTATCAACTTGTGTACAAGATTCATACTTGATTGAACCCAAGGATGTTGTATATATAACCACCAAATTGCTTCAAGTAAAGCAATGAAGGGAGAAGATTAAATAGTATAGATTACATGTATTTATTTATAACAGCCTGCTCTTGGTTTGGAAGAGGATTGTCAGAAAAATATCTGCCTGATGACAGACCTTTGCATAGTGTGGCATTTTTGCTTCCTAAACAACGGTATCATCGGCAATTGTGATGCCTTGAACATTGAAATAATGAGATCCCTTGAACAACAATGGCATCTCTTGGTGACGAAATTCTGATGTTGATAGTTTTTAATCCAGTAAATGCTCTCCCCCCATTTTACTGTTTATGAATGTGGCTGCATATGTAATTTTCAGATGGTTCTTCACTTCTGATGAAAATTTATACCTTGGTTCGTTTCAAGTAGAACATAAGCCCCATCCCCGTCAATACAACTGCACCAGCCACAACGCCAGTCGTTAGAGGCGCCAACTGCCTTTATGGACTACTGCAAGGTCTGGTGTTGGTTTTATCGCTTCTTGTGTGGTGTCCGAGCTGTCAATATGCAGCCTGAGAACCTGAATACACAAGAACAGCAACTGCAACATTAAAAACATATGGAAAATGCGTGCAAGCCATATGCCATAGAGTTTTGGGTATTTACTTCATAATCATCATCAACCAAGAATTCCAAATGAGGTTAAACTGAGAAGCTTCGCAAAATAATTAACTAGGACTTACAAACTGGGTGCCAACTTGACATCAACCCTCCATCAATTGGTGCCAAATTCCAGAACAAGGAAATTATGAGCAAAAAGACTTTGACACAGACCTAAAAAGGGCTCGTTGGCGCATAAGTTCTGCCATTTATGGTCATTCAATTTAAGCTCATGCAGCTAATAAAAACTTTCAAATTCAGCGAGATGAAGAGTCAAGACGAAGGAGGCAAAATGATACAAAACTTAGATCCACCTGTAAGGCACCACATAAAGCCCAGGAGTCGAAACAGAGTCTGTGGCCCACAGAAAAGGGGAGAACCCAACGAGTTGGCATTTTTCTCTAATGACAATTCAGTGGTTAACCTAAAGTACCCGACTTCTGAACAATTCATGCACAGAAGAAAATCGGACTCATGACTTTCTGAAGTCTGGAAGTCAAAGAATCCAAAATAACGTTAAGGTGTAGTGGCATGAAAAAACAGATTAAACAACACTATGTAAGAATGGATTGGGATGAAAAGCAAATGATCAACTCCATCAGAAGTTTCCTTATATGAGGTGCAATAAGACAAAATGTAAAGTAAATATGATCTGGTGTTTCATTGTTTAAAGATGTGATAGATATATATAAGCCTCGTATAAAAGAAGAATTAAAAGAAGAAATACCTTCCAACCGGCTAATTTGGCATGGTTCACAGCCCCAACAAGGTCGTTATCTGTGGCAAGCAGAACTCTGTCACCTTCATCATCCAGATACTGCAAAACAAAAGATAAAGATTCTGAATTAAAGAATGTACAATAGATGACTGCACTTGTTTTCATAATATTAGACACCCACCAATAACTGAATCTTCTCCTTGCTATCTTCAAACCCTAATCTCTGGATGACTGCAGATACAAGCTCATCAAGACTCTCAGTACCTATAAATCAATTTTAAAAAGAAAAACAAGTCATGATTGAGGCCTCAATTGTGTCCTCTCACGTAAACCATACAGCGGTAGCATTACAGATTAGGATCTGAAAAAATGCTGCTCTAATATGAGACTAACCACAATTGAACCGATGCACTCGCCCTTTTTGGTCTTCAAACTTGAAGGAGAATGAGTTTCCAATAAGAGGTGGGTACATGGATTTCCCAGTGTCAGTATACTCTGATGAGACCAATCCAGAAAGCTCACTGTGCACAATCAAATAGAAGTTTGAGGAAAAGACGTTTATCAGCGTTGTTTAACATGAATAGGGGTTGTGGGAAGAGACCTGCGTGTATCGTATTCCTCATCCGGCGGTTCAAGAGCAAGAGCAGAATCCCAAAAGTTCTGCATCATTGTATTTGCCATGTCATTTGCAGCACCTCCTCCCTCAACCTTCAAGAAGCAACTCAAAGAATTAAGTAAATGAAAAAAAAAAAACAAAATCTTCATATTCTTTAGAATTTTCTAGGTTCATTCATGTCTCAAAAGACACTTGATCTTTACACAACAATGAAACAAAAATCTGCATACATCTTGTTGCAGCAACACTTGGGTACATTTTATAGGGGAAAGGTTCTCCGCATATTCACATCAATTATAGTAACAACAAACTTTCCTATGCAAACCAGATTGAGAAGATTAGCGCACAAGTGTCATATATTTGACTTTTGTAACAAGAGGCAACACTGTCAATGTTGCTCAAGTTGAACAAGAAAGAAACCAAATTAATGCAGCAGTTATTAGGTATCTGAAGCAAATAAAATAGACAAACATATATGTAGCCTCACCAATAATTCACAAAGAAAGTTTTCCCTTCATATTATTGACCATGACAGAAGGATGAAATTGATAATAAGCTCCCATTTGTGTCTAACTCTAGACCCCATATCAGTTGAAACTAGCACAACAGTGTATAAAAGCTAAATGAAATTTTTATTATCACAAATATCCTTAAAAAAAGGAAGATTAAAAAGAGGGGGGGGGGGGGTACAGGAGTATTAACAAGAGGGTCACATGTACTCCTACTGCTAAGTCTGCAAATGATAGTAATAACAAATTGAAAGGGTGATTATAAGTATGCTAATAACTGTAATAATTATTAAAGGAAAAAAAAAACAAGTAGTGTCGTTGGGCATACTTGGCAACTAAGAAACATGGACAAAGATACCGGACACATACAAACACACAACACGGCAATTTCTTTTAAAGTGGGACACGACAACATGACACTAGAATATTATACACACATGTATAAATAAAATAAAGAGAGAGTGCATATGCACACCTCTTACATGTTCAGTATCTGAAAGTCCAGACACGTTACTAATATTATGATAACATACAATGACTACAACCTATCATACATTTTATGATTTTGGATAAGTCATAAGAATATTTTGAGAACTTTCTATAGAAAGCCAAATATATCAGCCTTCTTATATGGAACCATATCTATAGTTAAACTTATCATATTTAATAGTTTTAGAGAGAGAGAGAGAGAGAGAGAGAGAGAGAGAGAGAGAGAGAGAGAGAGAGACACTTGTGCCCTTCCTAAGGATTTGGGGCCGAATTCTTCCCCCACTCAAATACAACCCTCCGACATTCGAATGCAAGATCCACTCCGTTAAAGTTGATCTATATTATTTTAAGCATCTATAAACCAAAAATCAAGTGTTTTGAATACTTTTTGCCCATGCATCAATTAGGAAGAAAACGGACGGCCTAAATAATGAGTTGGTTAGTTTAACGGTGTAGAACATTTGAAACCTAACAAAAATCGGTTTGTAGGGTTTTTAAAATATTTTTAGATCATGATCAAATGGTCGGATGGAGAATTTGTATGTCTAAAGACATAGATTTAACTAGGGGTGTCAAGTGGGCCGGGCCGACCCGACAACCCGCACGGGCACGGCCCGAGTTGGTTCGGGTCCAACCCGGCCCAGGTGGTACCCGAGCCAAGCCCGGCCAGGATTCGGATCCCCCCTAGGCCGGACCCGGGTTCGCTTATGGCGGCCCACAGCCTCGGCAGGCCATGCCAGGCCCGTGCCTGACACGCGCCACCCGGGCCGGGCCACCCCTCCGCCACCTACGGCCGCTCCGCCCCCTACGCCGCCACGCCCAAGAAATAAAATGTAAAACATTTTTTAGTTAATACCCAGGTTCGAACTCGTGACCCCAAGCCAACCATATAAACGTGCTGACCACTATGCCACATAACATTTGTGTGAAAAATGGAAACAAAACATATTTAATAATTATTAAAATATCTTTTTATTTTTTTTAAAATTTATGGGCCAGCCCGGCCCAGCAGGGGTCTAGCTCGGGTCACTCGGCTCACGAGGTCGGGCCGGGTCACTGCATTTTTACCGGCGGGCCCGCCTGCTGGCCCGGCCTGCCTGGGCCGTGCCCAGCCCGGCACGGCCCAATTGACACTCCAAGATCTAACCAACTCACTACTTTCGGTCGTCCATTTTGCGCCGCTTGATGGATGGGCAAAAAGTATTCAAAACACTTGATTTTTGTTTATAGATACTTGAAATAATATAAATCAACTTCAATGGAGTGAATCTTGCACTCTCTCTTCTTTATATATATATCACTCTCTCTCTCTCTTCTCTCTCTCTCTCTCTCTCTATATATATATATATATATATATATATATATATATATATATATATATATATATATATATATATATGAAAGTAACTCAAACATGTAATATGAACAAAAAAGTGTATTTGACACGTAAGGTGTGTCCAAGAAGTGTCCTAAATTAGAAATATAGTATATAATTGAGGGCATGGTTGATGTCCAAGGGGTGCAAGAGTCTGACATAAGCACAACTTCATGATAAAAGTGTCCATGCTATATAGGTTGGCAATGAATGACTGGATGCATGTACACCCCAAAACCAAAGCAAATCTTGGTAACCTAAAAGAATCACGAATCAAAACAAAAATATGTAGTACTCACCATGGAAATGACAGCATGAGTTATCTGCAGAACATCCAAGCAAGCAGCAATATTCCCATCTGCAAGAGATATTGGCTCAGACACGTGAATGCAAAAGGACCTCTCCCCAACTGTAAAAAGAATAATTGCTTACCCCTATCTATGACAGGAAGATGTAAGAATTTCCCATCTTGCATGATATGCAACGCGTCGAGGATTGTTGTGTCCAATGTAGCACATAAAGGATTTGGAGTCATCACCTTCAAGATCCAAATAAATATAACATTACATGCACAAAAAGAAATTTCATCATTTAAATTGAGAAGTTCGCGTATAGAACATGTATATAACTATGCACTAACATAAAATTGTGTCCATATCTGAGAAGCACAACTACATAGTTATTGCATAATATAAAGGACATGTATAAAGTAATGCGTGAGCAATGCAGAAGTTGCACATAATTTACAATTTGGCCTCATTTTACACAAGGTTTGTTAATGAATACTTAATGAAATTGACAAAGTTAGAAGAAATTTTTGTTTTCTGAAACAAGTATGACACATGCCATTACATTAAGAAAAGGTAAGAGCGAAGATTTTCCCACAAGTTAGGAATTCTTAACTGCATTCCACATTGTTGAAACAACATAGAACACAAAGGGCAGAAAGAAACTCCATTGATGCAGACAGATCTAACTTTAAAATGTTGCAGAAAATTCTTTAGACTAAGTCCACATGCCAGAGAAGAATGTTTCACACATTCAGATATTCTAAAGTAGATATTAAGAAAACTGCAAAGAAGAAGAAGAAGAAGCATGTTCTTAATAAGTAAATGCTCATATGTAAATGATGTCATATTTAAATGCCGAAATTGACAGCACAGAGCCCAGTGCATCAGCATCATCATGGCTATCTAAGACTTTTCCAGAACTATAGGGACTACAAAGCACATGGCTCCAGAAATATTTGACAAAAATTTACTAGCAGATGTTAACCTGACATCAACCCTCTAATTCGCTCCCAAATGCCTGCCCGAGGAACCTATTGAGAGAAATGGGCTTACAATAATCTGTAATTCGGTTTAAGCTCAGCAACCAAAGAGCTGCACCCAATTCTCCTAGGCTAATAAAGAGTCCAAAAGTAGGAGGAAGATGATAGGTTTGCTATAAATTAGACTCTTAAGAAACAAATAAAGACAGAACAAAAGAGTAAACCTTCTGCAAGATCATACAGAACACAAATATGGTGCTATCAGTGTTGTCGAGGCGCAAGGCGCCTAATGTGCGCGAGGCACAAAGCGCAACCGAGGCGATGGGCCTCACTACAGTAAGGCGCAACTTTTTTTTTTGGATGTCTTTCATAAAATTGCCTATATTTTGTTACTATTCATTTTGTATTATCAGTTTATAATGGTTGTTCTTATTATGAAGTTTCTAATGGAGTCAATTCTTGCAAGTTCACAACCAAAATTTGAAGACAAAAAAGAACAGAATCTTGCAAAAATTTCGCAATATTTGAATCATCAGATTGTTTAATTATTAATTATTCATGATAATTTGTGATAAAATTATTAAATTTGTAATTTGTGAAAAAATCAATGTTTGTAATGATAATTTGTAAGGATAATTATTAATTTGTAATGATAATTTGAAATTTGTGATAATCTTGTTATGAAATTATTAATTATTCATGATAACTTAATTATCCATAAATAAGTTGATTTCTGTTATGAACTTCTGAAAAAGTTCTACTGCTGTCTCAGTGAATGTCTTATTTAATTTTGGCCTTGTGTTCTTCAAGTTACTACTTATTCACTTATTGGTGTTTATATGGCTTTGATGACTAACAGTGTTCAGTGTTAAATTGTGCAGTCCTGTCATTTTCCGGTCAAAGTCCATTGTAAAGTGATGTATAAAGAAGCATCATAAGGTGTTGGTATTTATCCATACAAATTTTGATTTCTGACTCCTCCAAAAAAAATTAATTTCCAGCCAATGTTTTTATTAGCATCCACCACGTGCAACACACGTGCCCCTCAACTAGTAGAGTAAAAAAAAGAGACGAGAGACATGGAGAGGGAGAGGGAGAGATGGAGACGGAGACGGGGGGAGAGGGGGGGAGAGAGAGGAGATCCATCCAATCTCTCAGTGTGAGAAAGTGATGGGGGCATCACACCGGTTCCTCTACGTACATATCAGCGCCGTGGTCATCGTGTCACATCGGCACCACGTTGGGTCTGATTTTGAGGCCTATTTGTTTATGAGTCAGTTGTTATTATTGGAGGATCGTATAGTTCATATTTTATTATGTTCGATGTTTTTCGTTTGAGTCCAATCGAACTTCATTTGAGTCAGTTTAAGGAGTCCTAATTAGGTCTAGTTTATCGAGTCTTCTTTTATTCCGTATTGCTTTATTGAGTCCAACGTTTAGTACCACATCCGTTATGTGGTGAAACTCTTTTTCATAAGGGTCTATTTAAAAGACTCAGTTTGATAAATAAAGACATTGAATATTTTTTTAATATAAAGCTTTGCTTGAGTTTTGATTCGGTCTATTTTGATTGATTCAACTGGTGGTGAAGCCAAGATCCAGGTTGCGACCTGTGATCATATCTAAAACCCTAAATTTTCTAATTTGATATTTGATTTCACATCATTTTGGTATCAGAGCCGAAAATCCTCATTTTCTCCCACAAAACTCCCAGTCCACAAATTTCCTAACCTAAAAAAACTCAAAAAAAATTGTTTACTGTTCTGTGAACAGTAACAAGTTATTACTGTTCAAGTTTATTTCTCTTCAACTACAGAGAGAAAAAATCTTCACTGTTCATCTCTCCCAACCTCCGATGCCCTCAGATCCAACCTCAACAACGACACCAACCTCGCCATCATCTCGTCTTCTTTCCGTTGTCATCGCCAAGCTGCCCTCGCCGTCGTCGCCTTCATCAAATCCAACGACGCCACCTCCGACGGTCACTGGAGCCCTCGTTGATGCCCAGTGTCGCCCACGAGCTTCACCACCTTCGTCAACCCGCCACGACGACCCCCAGGCCAGATCCGAGACCGTCGTCGTCCTTCCACCATCACCGCTACTTCGATCTTCTGTAGGCTTCACCACGACCTTCCCCGACCTCTCCTCCCCTCGACGACTCTTCTGCCAGAACACTTCACCGACCTCTCCTCCCCTCGACGACTCTTCTGCCAGAACACTTCACCGACCTCTCTCTACCACACCACCGCCAAGATCTCCTTCAACCTCCTGAATAGGGCCTCTACCGACCTCCTCCATCCTAGCCATCTGCCTTCGTCGGCGACATTGAAGTCCGACAACTCTCCGTCCATCTCCGTCGCAGCTGTCATCCCCTCCTTGTGCGCCACTAACGTGGAGCCACTCGCGTGCCCTAGCTGGATCAAAGAAGAAGGAGAAGAATTGAGTTTTGATTTGGGAATCGGGTTTATACCCGAGTTTATTGAATCGGGTTTTAAACCCACCCCAACTACTCGACCCAGACCCGACCGTTCGCTGTTTTAGTGAATTGGGTGTTTGGGTTTGAATTTTCCCAACACGGGTGATTAAAAACCCAATTTTATTAGGTTGGGCCATCTGGGTCCCTTACCCAAACCCGACCCGACCTACAATACGAGTTCATTGCAACTCAGTCAACTCAGTTAGAGAATGAGTCAACTCGGCCGAGTTAATCCACTGAGTCAGCACAATCCAGTTTCAATATCAATATTCCGAAGACCATTTCTTGCTCGATTTGCGTCCAATTTGCACTGTTCTCGAGGCAGCGGGATCGCAGCTCCTGGCACAGCTGTCCAGAAGTGTGGTGGGTAAGCTTTCCTTCTCGGTACATGTAATTTTGAGATAACTACCAACTCAGTCTGTTATGCTACTATTCCAATCTTATTGGACCTCCAGTTGCACCACACATTGTTTCATCTTTCATGCTATCACTTTAGTGCTGTTCCAATATATAAATTATGAGCGAGTGAATCTGTTGACTTTATTTGCTACATCTGAATATTACACTAAAACTTTTCCTGATTCTAGGCAATGAATGATTTATCTGGACTTTAAAACGATCAACATTACACAAAATTTCTAGTACCTAATGCTTCAATTAAATTTTTATTGCCTCGATAGAAATGAGTAATAGGATACTTATCGCATACCAGAACTGAATTACTTGTTGATTTATCATTATTGATCATTCTGCATTACGTTTCATTTTTGTGCTGTCTTACATCTTGCATCCAGACACCCTGTTGCATGACCACCCCTAATGTAGTGGAACACAGTACCACCCCCATGATCCAACTCTGAAATGGAATCCGCACTAGACAAACTCACCAAACTCATAGACTGGTTAACCACTCGGATGAACAACGTGGAGCAAGATTTGAGAAAAACTAGGGAACGGGAGACTACCAACAATGTTAGTAATAATGAACCTCAAGCTGGACCTCGCCACCTTAGGAATAACAACCAAAATGACTTTGCGGGAGCGAACTTTAAGAACATAAAACTTGAAGCACCCACTTTTGATGGTCAGTTGGATCCCTAAATCTTTCTTGATTGGATTTCTGATATGGACCACTACTTTGACTGGTATGATGTTTGACGAGAGAAAATTTTGGTTTGCCAAAATGAAATTAGTGAGTCAGACTAGACAATATTGGACGAATGTTGAGAAACTGATGAGATTCAGATACAGAAAGCCATTCAAACCTGGGATGAGATGAAACTAAAACTCCAAGAGAAATACATGCATGTGTCATACAAACGTCTGCTTGACCAGTGGCAACGTTTGATTCAAGGCAATTGACCAGTACCAGAGTACATCAAGAAGTTTGAACAATTTTTAGTGAGATGTGGTGAGGATGAGTTTGATGCCATAGTCTTATCTAGATTTCGTTCAGGACTTAAGGATGAGCTTAGACGTGACCTAATAGTTGGAGATATCTCTACTCTAGAGCAAGCTATTCAAGTTATCTAGGAGTTAGATTAATTCCAAGCTTCCTTATTCCCTAGACGCACCGATTATAGGGACTATCCCAACAGGAACACTGTTAAATATCAACCAAATCCATCCCAATCTGTCTCGCTTTGGCCTAGTAACTCTAATCCTAAGCGCGAAGACAAAGGCAAACGAATCGCAGGTGAGTTCGTCTAGATGCATTCAACACACTTAATGTTTCAAATGTCGAGGGTATGGTCACGTTTCAGCACAATGCCCGAGTAAGTCAAGAACGTTGATTATTGAAACCCAATCGGACAATGACCAGGATGATTTAGATGAAATTGTCCATAACACATGAAGGAGATATTTGGGAAGATTTTGATATTGATCATGCGCCACCTTGGAATGTGTTTTGAGCATGCATTCACCGTCAGTTGACGATATAAATAAAATTACTCGTCACCTAAATGCGGTGAGGTGCGCCCTGGCTAAACCTATAGAAAGTGACGATTGGCGTAGAACTTCAAATTTTCAAACTCTAACTAAAATTGGTGGTAAAAATTGTCGGGTTATCATTGATAGTGTGAGTTGCATCAAACGTCATCACCTCAGGTATAGTAACTAAACTTGGGCTAAAGACTGTTCTCCACCTTCAACCATACAAAGTGTCATGGGTAAATTCCACGTCCATTGATATGAAAGATAAGTGTCTTATTCCGTATCTATATGCCACATATTCGGACAAAATTTTGTGTAATATAGTCAACATGGACGTGGGTCATATCATTTTGGGACGATCTTGGTTATATGACCGAGATGTCACTATCTATGGATGTCCAAACTCATGTTCATTTGTTCATGAGGGAAAAAAGATCAAATTGGCCCTGTTGCGACCAACTCAGCCCACGCCTGAGACCAAGCAGACTGAAACATCTAGCAGCAAGAAGACGTTAACGCTCATCAACCCCAAACTTATTGATAAGGAGATTGCCAAGGGTTCCACAGTTATCACACGTATTGCTATGGAGATCAATGATGATTCTATGGAGCAGATTTCTCCGGCAACAATTCCCTTATTGAAGAAATTTACTGATGTTTTTTCAGAAGAACTCCCTGATAGTCTATCTCCTATGCGTGACATCCAACACGCCATAGATTTGATTCCAGGATCTTCTCTTCCCAACTTGCCTCGCTACAGAATGAATCCGGCAGAGCATGCTGAACTCAAAAGGCAAGTTGACGAGCTTTTAAATAAGGGGTTCATTAAAGAAAGTATGAGTCCGTGCGCAGTGGCAGCATTGCTAACCCCTAAAAAAGACTGTTTGTGGAGAATGTGTGTGGATAGTCACGCCATCAACAAGATCACCGTCAAATATCGATTTCCCATCCCCGGACTGGATGACATGTTGGACATGATGTCTGGAGCCACCATCTTCTCAAAAATCGATTTGAAAAGTGACTATCATCAAATTCGGATTCATCCAGGAGATGAGTGGAAGACCGCTTTCAAGACCAAAGATGGTCTATATGAGTGGATGGTTGTCTTTTGGTTTGATAAATGTTCCCAGCACTTTCATGCGAGTGATGACACAAGTATTAAGGCCCTTTATGAGAAAATTCTTGGTCTACTTTGATGATATTTTACTTTACAGTAAGACACTGGAGCATCATGTGGGTCAAATCAGGCAAGTTTGTCATGCGTTGCGAAACAAGCAATTATACACAAATTCTAAAAATGCGTGTTCATGACTGACAGAGTCGTATTCTTGGGCTTGTTGCATCAGCTCAAGGGGTTTCAGCTGATCCTAAGAAAATCCAGGCAATTATAGAGTGACCGAAGCCTAAAAATATCAGATAAGTAAGAAGTTTTCATGGGTTTGCGACATTCTATAGGCGATTCATAAAGGGATTCAACACTATTATGACCCCAATTACGGATTTCCTGAAGAAAGAAGAGTTTCAGTGGTCCGCTACCACTGCCAAGACATTTAAGGAAATCAAACAACGAATGACCGAAGCGCCTGTAATGAGACTTCCTGATTTCTCCAAGGCGTTCGAAGTTATGTGCGACGCCTCAGGCATTGGCATAGGCGGAGTACTCAGTCAAAAAAGCACCCAATTGCCTTCTTCAGTGAAAAATTGAGCGGAGCTAAACTGAACTACTCCATATACGATAAAGAATTCTATACGTTATGCAATTATTATGTCATTGGCGACATTACCTCTTACTGCAGGAATCTGTTCTTTACTCGGACCACGAAGCCTTACGGTACCTTAACTCGCAGAAGAAGCTCAGTGCTAGACACGGTAGATGGATTGAGTTTATACCAGACTACACTTATACCTTGAAGCACACATCTGGAGTTAAGAATAAGGTAGCGAATGCGCTCAGTTGACGCACCTGTGCTTAAACAACTGAACGCTGAGGCAGTAAGTTTCGACGAATCAAGGAGTATGTGTCATGCCCCGATTTTGGAGAGATTTTTAGTACTTTGAAGCAAGAGGTGACACAGGAGATAGATGGTTTCCTACTCCATGATGACTATCTATTTCGATTTCGCACGCTATGCATTCCCATACCTCACTACGAGACTATCTTGTTTGGGAACTGCATATTGGGGGTCTTGCTGGCCACTTCAAACGAGAAAAGACCATATATGCGGTAGAAAGTTTATTTTACTAGCTAAACCTTAAACGAGATGTTGCGAGGTTAATAGGGCAATGTCGCATCTGCCAATTGGCAAGCAGCGAAAACAGAATACTAGCATGTACATACCTCTATCCGTGCCAGACCGCCCCTGTCAAGACGTGATATGGATTTCGTGCTTGGACTTCCAAAGACTATCTGGAAGCACGATTCTATATTTGTGGTTGTAAACCATTTTTCAAAGATGGTCACTTCTTACCATGCAGCAAGACTTCTGATGCTTCCAAAATTACTCAGATCTACTTTGACAGAGTGGTTAAGATGCATGGTTTACCCAAAATCATTATGTCAAATAGAGATATCAAGTTCATGAGTTACTTTTGGAAAACTCTATGACACAAGATGGGGGACTAAGCTCAAATTTTTCAATGCTTTTCACCTCCAAACAGACGGTCAAAACCGAGGTGGTTAACAAGAGCCTAGGAAATCTTTTACGATGTCTAGTCGGTGAACATTTGCGGAATTGGGATCTCACCTTACCCGCTGTCGAATTTGCATAAAATAGTTCATG
The DNA here is from genome assembly GCA_038442645.1 of Agave tequilana. Classification (NCBI taxonomy): domain Eukaryota; kingdom Viridiplantae; phylum Streptophyta; class Magnoliopsida; order Asparagales; family Asparagaceae; genus Agave; species Agave tequilana. Next base: position 55,697 of record JAVJIF010026307.1, read on the forward strand.
TAATAGGTCAATAGGCATGAGTCCATTTGAGGTAGTACACAGTTACAAACCTAGAAAACCTATAGATCTTATTCCCCATGACACAACATCCTAGAGTGTCCGAGTCAGCATCTGGCATATACATGATTTGCATAAAGAAATCAGCAAAAAAATTCAAGAAAGTAATGCTCAATATAAATCCTATGCTGAATTGCACCGTAGGCACCTTGAATTTAATGAGGGTGGCTATGTAATAATTCAGATTCGTCCGGAGTGGTTCCCACTTGGAGCTGTTAAGAAATTAACTGCTCGTAGTGTTGACCCTTTTAAAATCCTTAAGAAATTAATCTAAATGCCTATATAATTGATTTACCTCCAGACTTCGGGATTAGTTCGACATTTAATATATCAGACTTGGTAGATTATAAAGGTCCTTCTTTAACTCTGATAATCTACTTGTAGATCTTGATGAGCCTACCCCTGAGCCTTTATTTGAGGGACCCCACTTCCCCCACTACGAACAACAATTGACCCATTTACAGAAGAACAAATTGATAGCATAAAAGATGATCAGATCATCTCTATTAGGGATGGTGGTTGCAGACGATATCTAGTACATTTGAAAGGTCATCCAGAATTTGATGATACATGAATTACCTGAGAGAACTTGCAGCAATTAGATCCAGATTTGTTGGAGCTCTATGAGAGTCATTTGGAGCCATACTCGACGGGGTCAAGTTCTTTTCACCCCGGGAGTACTGATGGGGGCATCATACCGGTTCCTCTATGTACATATTAGCACCGTCGTCGTCGTGTCACATCGGCACCACTTTGGGTCTGGTTTTGAGCCCTAATTGTTTATGAATCAGTTGTTATTATTGGAGGATCGTATAGTCTATATTTTTATTCTGTTCGTTGTTTTTTGTTTGAGTCCAATCGATCTTCGTTTGAGTCAATTTGAGGAGTCCTGATTAGGTCCAGTTTATCGAGTCTTCTTTTATTTCATATTGC
>JAVJIF010026308.1:0-41110 GCA_038442645.1 Agave tequilana
AGCCACAATTGGCTTGATTTAAGCCTCATGCTGTTAAATAGGGTCAAATGGGGAGAAAATGTGATTTTAAGAGCCAGGGGTACTATTATATAGTTTCTTTATACAATTAATACTAATTAAATTGTTTTTAGTTTTAATTACGAAGTTTGACCAAAAGTTAAACTTTCAGCTCCAATTGGCCTGAAGTAGACCTTTTAAGAGCCAATAGTGCCCAAATAGGAAGAAAACGTAGTTTTCAAAGAGCCGTGAGTGGTATTATATAGTTTTTATGTACAATTACTACTATTTAAACTAGTTTTTTATTCTTTATTGAGAAGTTTGACTAAAAGTCAAACTTTCAACCCCGATTGGGCCTGAACTAGGCATAGGCCATACAAGAGCCGAACGGGATCCAAACGGGGAGAAAACATGATTTTAAGAGTGAGATTAATATTACTTAGTTTCTGCATATAATACTACTAATTAACCTTATTTCTAGTCTAATAGAGAAATTTGACCAAAAGTACAATTTTTCAGCCTTGATTGGCGTGAACTAGACCTTATACGAGGCAAATAAGGCTCAAATAGAGAGAAAACGTAGTTTTCAAGAGCCTGTGAGTGGTATTATATAGTTTCTATGTACAATTACTACTAATTAAACTTGTTCTTATCTTAATTGAGACATTTAAACAAAACTCAAACTTTCAGCTGTTAATGACCTGAATTAGGCCTTTTAAGAGCCGAAAAGGGCCCAAACGTGGTTTTCAAGAGTCAGAATTAATATTACATAATTTCTATGTACGATTATCGCTATTTAACCTTTTTTCTACTCTGAATTGAGATGTTTAAATAAAAATCAAACTTTTAACCCGACCGGTGTGGTTAAAGCTTATTCGAGCCGTGTAGGGCCAAAAAACAGGGAGAAAAATGTAGTTTCAAGGTCCGGAGTAGTATCACAATATTTCTTGTACAGTTGCTACTAATTAACTTTAATTTTAGTCTTATATGAATACTTGTTCAAATAATACTTTCTGCTCCAATTGGCATGATTTAGGCCTTATAAGAGGCGAATAAGGTCTAAATGGGGAGAAAATAAGATTTCAAAAGCTGAGAGTGGTATTACATAGTTTCTATATGCAAGTATTACTAATTAAACTTGATTTTACTCTAAATTAGGAAGTTTGACCAAAAATCTTACTTTCAGTCCAGATTGGCCTGAACAAGGGTTATTAGAGCCGTATAGGGCCTAAACGAGGAGAAAATATGGTTTTCAAGAGCGGGGAGTGGCATTATGTAGTTTCTATATATGATACTTTCTAACTAAACTTTTTATTACTCTAAATTCAAATGTTTGACCAAAAGTCAAACTTTCAGTCCCGATTGGCCTGAAATACGGCTAATTAGAGATGAATAGGGCCGAAATAGGGAAAGGTGGTGGTTTTAAGAGTTGAGAGTAGTATTACATAGTTTCTACAAAACAATTACTACTAATTAACTTTATTTCTATTCTTAATTGGGATGTTTGCCTAAAAGTAAACTTTCAGCCCCGATTGGCCTGAACTAGGCCTGTTAAGAGTCGATGGGTCCAAACAAAAGAAAACATGGTTTTTTAAGAGCCGAGAGTGGTATTCATAGTTTCTATGTACAATTACTAATAATTAAACTAGTTCTTATTCTTAATTAGGAAGTTTGACCAAAACACAAACTTTCAGCCCCGATTGGTCTGAATTAAGCCCTATTATAAGAGCCGAATAGGCCTAACTGGGAGAAAATGTGGTTTTCAAGAGTCGGGGTAGCATAACATAGTTTCTATGTACGATTACTACAAATTAAATTGGTTCCACTCTAAATTGGGAAGTTTGATTAAAAATCAAACTTTCAGCCCTAATTGGCCTAAAGTAGGCCTTATTAGAGCCGAATTGGCCAAAACAAGGAGAAAATATGGTTTTAAAGAGGTAGAAGTAGTATTATATAGTTTCTATGAACATTTACTGCTAGTTAACTATGTTTCTAATCTTAATTAATATTTTGGATCCAAAATCAAACTTTCATCCCTTATTGGCCTGAACTAGGCAATATAAGAGACAAAAAGGGCCCAAATGGGGGAAAAGTGATTTTCAAGAGCTGGAGTGCTATACACATTATTAATATACATTTACTACTAATTAAAACTTATTTTTAGTTTTAATTAGGAAGTTTGACCAAAAATCAACTTTTCAGCCCGATTAGCTTAAACTCTAGGCTTTATTAGAGCCGAATAGGGCCCAAACAGAGAGAGAAAACGTGATTTTCAGGAGACAAGAGTAGTATTACATAGTATCTTTGTAGTATTACTACTAATTAAACTTGTTTCTAGTCAGTTTTGTGTATAATTATGTGTATAATTACAACTATTTAACCTTATTTCTACTTTAAATTAAGAAGTTTAATCTATAATCAAACTTTCAGCCATGATTGGCCTGAATTAGGCCATATTAGAGCCGTATAGGGCCTCAAACAAGACATAAAACGTAGTTTCAAGAGCCGAGAGTAATATGACATAGTTTCTATGTACAATTATTACAAATTAACCTTGTTTCTAGTGTTAATCGGGAAGTCTGATATAAAGTAAACTTTTCAGCCCCGATTCGCATGATCTAGGCCTTATAAGAGCTAATTAGGTCCCAAATAGAGAGAAAATGTGGTTTTCAAGGGCTGGCAGTAGTATATATTGTTTCTTTATACAAATACTTCTAATTAACCTTATTTCTAGTCTTATTGGGTAATTTGGACCAATAGTCAAATTTCAAGCCCCAAATGGCTTGATTTAGCCTCATGCTTTAAATAGGGTCCAAATGGGGAGAAAATGTGACTTTCAAGAGCCGGGAGTACTATTATATAGTTTCTTTATACAATTAATACTAATTAGACTTGTTTTTAGTTTTAATTACGAAGTTTGACCAAAAGTAAACTTTCAGCTCCAATTGGCCTGAAGTAGACCTTATAAGAGCCGAATAGTGTCCAAACAGGAAGAAACGTAGTTTTCAAGAGCCGTGAGTGGTATTATATAGTTTTTATATACAATTCCACTATTAAACTAGTTTTTATTCTTTATTGAGAAGTTTGACTAAAAGTCAAACTTTCAACCTGATTGGCCTAAACTAGGCCATACAAGAGCCGAACGGGACCCAAACGGGGAGAAAACATGGTTTGCAAGAGCCGAGATTAATATTACTTAGTAGTTTCTGCATATAAATACTACTAATTAACCTTATTTCTAGTCTTAATAGAGAAATTTGACCAAAAGTACAACTTTCAGCCTTGATTGGCCTGAACTAGACCTTATAAGAGGCAAGGCTCAAATAGAGAGAAACATAGTTTTCAAGAGCCGTGAGTGGTATTATATAGTTTCTATGTACAATTACTACTAATTAAACTTGTTCTTTATCTTAATTGAGACATTTAAATAAAACTCAAACTTTCTGCTGTTAATGACCTGAATTAGGCCTTTTAAGAGCCGAAAAGGGCCCAAACGTGTTTTCAAGAGTCAGAATTAATATTACATAATTTCTATGTACGATTATCGCTATTTAACCTTTTTTCTACTCTGAATTGAGATGTTTAACTAAAATCAAAGTTTTAGCCCCGACCGGTGTGGTTAAGGCTTATTCGAGCCGTGTAGGGCCTAAAACAGGGAGAAAATGTAGTTTTCAAGGTACGGAGTAGTATCACATAGTTTCATTGTACAGTTGCTACTAATTAACTTTATTTCTAGTCTTTATACCAATAATTGTTCTAAATAAAACTTTCTGCTCAATTGGCATGACTTAGACCTTATAAGAGGCGAATAAGTTCTAAATGGGGAGAAAACATGATTTTTAAAAGCTGAGAGTGGTATTACATAGTTTTTATATGCAAATACTACTAATAAACTTGATTTTACTCTAAATTAGGAAGTTTGACCAAAAATCTAACTTTCAGTCCAGATTGGCTGAACAAGGGTTATTAGAGCCGTATATGGCCTAAACGAGGAGAAAATATGGTTTTCAAGAGCGGGGAGTGGCATTATGTAGTTTCTATATATGATTACTTCTAACTAAACTTGTTATTACTATAAATTCAGATGTTTGACCAAAAGTCAAACTTTCAGTCCCGATTGGCCTGAAATACGGCTTATTAGAGATGAATAGGGCCGAAATAGGGAAAAGGTGATTTTTAAGAGTTGAGAGTAGCATTACATAGTTCTCCAAACAATTACTACTAATTAACTTTATTTCTATTCTTAATTCGGATGTTTGCCTAAAAGTCAAACTTTCAGCCCCGATTGGCTTGAACTAGGCCCTGTTAAGAGTCGATGTCCAAACAAAAAAAAAAACATGATTTTCAAGAGCCGAGAGTGGTATACATAGTTTCTATGTACAATTACTAATAATTAAACTTTTTTTTATATTAATTAGTAATTTTGACCAAAACACAAACTTTCAGCCCCGATGGTCTGAATTATGCCTTATTATAAGAGCCGAATAGGGCCTAAACTGGGAGAAAATGTGGTTTTCAAGAGTCGGGGGTAGCATAACATAGTTTCTATGTACGATTACTACTAATTAAACTTGGTTCCACTCTAAATTGGGAAGTTTGATTAAAAATCAAACTTTCAGCCCTAATTGGCCTGAAGTAGGCTTTATTAGAGCCGAATTGGGCCAAAACAAGGAGAAAAATATGGTTTTCAAGAGGCTAGAAGTAGTATTATATAGTTTCTATGAACATTACTACTAGTTAACTATGTTTCTAATCTTAATTAATATTTTGGTTCCAAAATCAAACTTTCATCCCTTATTGGCCCGAACTAGGCCATATAAGAAACAAAAAGGGCCCAAATGGGGAAAAAAGTGATTTTCAAGAGCTGGAGTGCTATTACACATTGTTAATGTACAATTACTACTAATTAAACTTGTTTTAGTCTTAAATAGGAAGTGACCAAAAAATCAACTTTTCAGCCCCGATTAGCTTAAACACTAGGCTTTATTAGAGCCGAAATAGGGCCCAAACAGAGAGAAAAACGTGATTTTTCAGGAGCCAAGAGTAGTATTACATAGTATCTTTATAGAATTACTACTAATTAAACTTGTTTCTAGTCAGTTTTTGTGTATAATTATGTGTATAATTACAACTATTTAACCTTATTTCTACTTTAAATTAAGAAGTTTAATCATAATCAAACTTTCAGCCATAATTGGCCTGAATTAGGCCATATTAGAGCCGTATAGGGCCTCAACAAGACATAAACGTAGTTTTCAAGAGCCGAGAGTAATATGACATAGTTTCTATGTACAATTATTACAAATTATCCTATTCTAGTGTAATTGGGAAGTCTGATATAAGTAAAACTTTCAGCCCCGATAGGATAAAAAGTAAAACTTTCAGCCCCGATTGGCATGATTTAGGCCTTATAAGAGCTAATTAGGTCCCAAATAGAGAGAAAATGTGGTTTTCAAGGGCTGGCAGTAGTATTATATTGTTTCTTTATACAAATACTTCTAATTAACCTTGTTTCTAGTCTTAATGGGCAGTTTGACCAATAGTCAAATTTCAAGCCCCAATTGGCTTTGATTTGGCCTCATGCTTTAAATAGGGTCCAAATGGGGAGAAAATGTGATTTTCAAGAGCCGGGAGTACTATTATATAGTTTCTTTATACAATTAATACTAATTAAACTGTTTTTAGTTTTAATTACGAAGTTTGACCAAAAGTTAAACTTTTTAGCTCAAATTGGCCTGAAGTAGACCTTATAAGAGCCGAATAGTGCCCAAACAGGAAGAAAACGTAGTTTTCAAGAACCGTGAGTGGTATTATATAGTTTTTATGTACAATTACTACTATTTAAACTAGTTTTTTTATTCTTTATTGAGAAGTTTGACTAAAAGTCAAACTTTCAACCCCGATTGGCCTGAACTAGGCCATACAAGAGCCGAACGGGACCCAAACGGAGAGAAAACATGTTTTCAAGAGCGAGAGTAATATGACAGTTTCTATGTACAATTATTACAAATTAACCTTATTTCTAGTGTTAATTGGGAAGTCTGATATAAAGTTAAACTTTCAGCCCCGATTGGCATGATCTAGGCCTTATAAGAGCTAATTAGGTCCCAAATAGAGAGAAAATGTGGTTTTCAAGGGCTGGCAGTAGTATTATATTGTTTCTTTATACAAATACTTCTAATTAACCTTGTTTTTAGTCTAAATTGGGCAGTTTGACCAATAGTCAAATTTTAAGCCCCAATTGGCTTGATTTAGGCCTCATGCTTTAAATAGGGTCCAAATGGGGAAAAATGTGATTTTCAAGAGCCGGGAGTACTATTATATAGTTTCTTTATACAATTAATACTAATTAAACTTGTTTTTAGTTTTAATTACGAAGTTTGGCCAAAGTTAAACTTTCAGCTCCGATTGGCCTGAAGTAGACCTTATAAGTGCCGAATAGTGCCCAAAAAGGAAGAAAACATAGTTTTCAAGAGCCGTGAGTGGTATTATATAGTTTTTATGTACAATTACTACAATTTAAACTAGTTTTTATTCTTTATTGAGAAGTTTGACTTAAAGTCAAACTTTCAACCCCGATTGCCTGAACTAGGCCATACAAGAGCCGAACGGGACCCAAACGGAGAGAAAACATGGCTTTCAAGAACGAGAGTAATATGACATAGTTTCTATGTACAATTATTACAAATTAACCTTGTTCTAGTGTTAATTGGGAAGTCTGATATAAAGTAAAACTTTCAGCCCCGGATTGGCATGATCTAGGCCTTATAAGAGCTAATTAGGTCCCAAATAGAGAGAAAATCTGGTTTTCAAGGGCAATCAGTAGTATTATATTGTTTCTTTGTACAAATACTTCTAATTAACCTTCTTTCTAGTCTTAATTGGGCTGTTTGACCAATAGTCAAATTTCAAGCCCCAATTAGCTTGATTTAGGCCTCGTGCTTTAAATAAGGTCCAAATGGTGGAGAAAATGTGATTTTCAAGAGCCGGGAGTACTATTATATAGTTTCTTTATACAATTAATACTAATTAAACTTGTTTTTAGTTTTAATACGAAGTTTGACCAAAAGTTAAACTTTCAGCTCCAATTGGCCTGAAGTAGACCTTATAAGAGCCGAATAGTGCCCAAACAGGAAGAAAACGTAGTTTTCAAGAGCCGTGAGTGGTATTATATAGTTTTTATGTACAATTACGACTATTTAAACTAGTTTTTTATTCTTTATTGAGAAGTTTGACTAAAAGTCAAACTTTCAACCCCGATTGGCCTGAACTAGGCCATACAAGAGCCGAACGGGATCCAAACGGAGAGAAAACATGGTTTTCAAGAGCAGAGAGTAATATGACATAGTTTCTATGTACAATTATTACAAATTAACCTTGTTTCTAGTGTTAATTGGAAGTCTGATATAAAGTAAAACTTTCAGCGCCGATGGCATGATCTAGGCCTTATAAGAGCTAATTAGGTCCAAAATAGAGAGAAAATGTGGTTTTCAAGGGCTGGCAGTAGTATTATATTATTTCTTTATACAAATACTTCTAATTAACCTTGTTTCTAGTCTTAACTGGGCAGTTTGACCAATTGTCAAATTTCAAGCCCCAATTGGCTTGATTTAGGCCTCATGCTTTAAATAGGGTCCAAATGGGGGAGAAAATGTGATTTTCAAGAGCCGGGAGTACTATTATATAATTTCTTTATACAATTAATACTAATTAAACTTGTTTTTAGTTTTAATTACGAAGTTTGACCAAAAGTTAAACTTTCAGCTCCAATTGGCCTGAAGTAGACCTTATAAGAGCCGAATAGTACCCAAACAGGAGGGAAACGTAGTTTTCAAGAGCCGTGAGGGGTATTATATAGTTTTTATGTACAATTACTACTATTTAAACTAGTTTTTTATTCTTTATTGAGAAGTTTGACTAAAAGTCAAACTTTCAACCCCGATTGGCCTGAACTAGGCCATACAAGAGCCGAACGGGACCCAAAAGGGGAGAAAACATGGTTTTCAAGAGCCGAGAATAATATGACATAGTTTCTATGTACAATTATTACAAATTAACCTTGTTTCAAGTGTTAATTGGGAAGTCTGATATAAAGTAAAACTTTCAGCCCCGATTGGCATGATCTAGGCCTTATAAGAGCTAATTAGGTCCCAAATGGAGAGAAAATGTGGTTTTAAGGGCAGGCAGTAGTATTATATTGTTTCTTTATACAAATACTTCTAATTAACCTTTTTCTAGTCTTAATTGGGCAGTTTGACCAATAGTCAAATTTCAAGCCCCAATTGGCTTGATTTAGGCCGCATGCTTTAAATAGGGTCCAAATGGGGAGAAAATGTGATTTTCAAGAGCCAAGAGTACTATTATATAGTTTTTTTATACAATAAATACTAATTAAACTTGTTTTAGTTTTAATTACGAAGTTTGACCAAAAGTTAAACTTTAGCTCCAATTGGCCTGAAGTAGACCTTATAAGAGCCGAATAGTGCCCAAACAGGAAGAAAACGTAGTTTTCAAGAGCCGTGAGTGGTATTATATAGTTTTTTATGTACAATTACTACTATTTAAACTAGTTTTTTATTCTTTTTTGAGAAGTTTGACTAAAAGTCAAACTTTCAACCCGATTGGCCTGAACTAGGCCATAAAGAGCCGAACGGGTCCCAAACGGAGAGAAAACATGGTTTTCAAGAGCCGAGAGAGTAATATGACATAGTTTCAGTACAATTATTACAATTAACCTTATTTCTAGTGTTAATTGGGAAGTCTGATATAAAGTAAAACTTTCAGCCCCGATTGGCATGATCTAGGCCTTATAAGAGCTAATTAGGTCCCAAATAGAGAGAAAATGTGGTTTTCAAGGGCTGGCAGTAGTATTATATTGTTTCTTTATACAAATACTTCTAATTAACCTTGTTTCTAGTCTTAATTGGGCAGTTTGACCAATAGTCAAATTTCAAGCCACAATTGGCTTGATTTAGGCCTCATGCTTTAAATAGGGTCCAAATGGGGAGAAAATATGATTTTCAAGAGCCAGGAGTACTATTATATAGTTTCTTTATACAATTAATACTAATTAAACTTGTTTTTAGTTTTAATTACGAAGTTTGACCAAAGTTAAACTTTCAGCTCTAATTGGCCTGAAGTAGACCTTATAAGAGCCGAATAGTGCCCAAATAGGAAGAAAACGTAGTTTTCAAGAGCCGTGTGTGGTATTATATAGTTTTTATGTACAATTACTACTATTTAAATTAGTTTTTTATTCTTTATTGAGAAGTTTGACTAAAAGTCAAACTTTCAACCCCGATTGGCCTGAACTAGGCATAGGCCATACAAGAGCCGAACGGGACCCAAACGGGGAGAAAACATGATTTTCAAGAGCTGAAATTAATATTACTTAGTTTCTGCATATAAATACTACTAATTAACCTTATTTCTAGTCTTAATAGAGAAATTTGACCAAAAGTACAACTTTCAGCCTTGATTGGCCTGAACTAGACCTTATAAGAGGCAAATAAGGCTCAAATAGAGAGAAAACTTAGTTTTCAAGAGCCGTGAGTGGTATTATATAGTTTCTATGTACAATACTACTAATTAAACTTGTTCTTTATCTTAATTGAGACATTTAAATAAAATTCAAACTTTCAGCTGTTAATGACCTGAATTAGGCCTTTTAAGAGCCAAAAAGGGCCAAAACGTGGTTTTCAAGAGTCAGAATTAATATTACATAATTTCTATGTACGATTATCGCTATTTAACCTTTTTTCTACTTGAATTGAGATGTTTAACTAAAAATCAAACTTTTTAGCCCCGACCGGTGTGGTTAAGGCTTATTCGAGCCTTGTAGGGCCAAAAACAGGGAGAAAAATGTAGTTTTCAAGGTCCGGGAGTAGTATCACATAGTTTCTATGTACAGTTGCTACTAATTAACTTTATTTCTAGTCTTTATACGAATACTTGTTCTAAATAATACTTTCTGCTCCTATTGGCATGATTTAGGCCTTATAAGAGGCGAATAAGGTCTAAATGGGGAGAAAACATGATTTTCAAAAGCTGAGAGTGGTATTACATGGTTTCTATATGCAAATACTACTAATTAAACTTGATTTTACTCTAAATTAGGAAGTTTGACCAAAAATCTAACTTTCAGTCCAGATTGGCCAGAACAAGGGCTTATTAGAGCCGTATAGGGCCTAAACGAGGAGAAAATATGGTTTTCAAGAGCGGGGAGTGGCATTATGTAGTTTCTATATTTGATACTTCTAACTAAACTTTTTATTACTCTAAATTCAGATGTTTGACCAAAAGTCAAACTTTCAGTCCCGATTGGCTTGAAATACGGCTAATTAGAGATGAATAGGGCCGAAATAGGGAAAAGGTGGTTTTTAAGAGTTGAGAGTAGTATTACATAGTTTCTACAAATAATTACTACTAATTAACTTTATTTCTATTCTTAATTGGGATGTTTGCCTAAAAGTCAAACTTTCAGCCCCGATTGGCCTGAACCAGGCCCTGTTAAGAGTCGATGGGTCCAAACAAAAAGAAAACATGGTTTTCAAGAGCCGAGAGTGGCATTACATAGTTTCTATGTACAATTACTAATAATTAAACTGGTTCTTATTCTTAATTAGGAAGTTTGACCAAAACACAAACTTTCAGCCCCGATTGGTCTGAATTAAGCCCTATTATAAGAGCCGAATAGGGCCTAAACTGGGAGAAAATGTGGTTTTCAAGAGTCGGGGGTAGCATAACAAAGTTTCTATGTATGATTACTACTAATTAAACTTGGTTCAACTCTAAATTGGGAAGTTTGATTAAAAAACAAACTTTCAGCCCTAATTGGACTGAAGTAGGCCTTATTAGAGCCGAATTGGCCCAAAACAAGGAGAAAATATAGTTTTCAGGAGCTAGAAGTAGTATTATATAGTTTCTATGAACATTTACTGCTTGTTAACTATGTTTCTAATCTTAATTAATATTTTGGATCCAAAATCAAACTTTCATCCCTTATTGACCTGAACTGGGCCATATAAAAGACAAAAGGGCCCAAATGGGGAAAGAAGTGATTTTCAAGAGCTGTAGTGCTATTACACATTGCTAATGTACAATTACTACTAATTAAACTTATTTTTAGCCTTACTTAGGAAGTTTGACCAAAAATTAAGTTTTCAGCCCCGATTAGCTTAAACACTAGGCTTTATTAAAGCCGAATAGGGCCCAAACAGAGAGAAAACGTGATTTTTCAGGAGCCAAGAGTAGTATTACATAGTATCTTTGTAGAATTACAACTATTAAACTTATTTCTAGTCAGTTTTTGTGTATAATTATGAGTATAATTACAACTATTTAATCTTATTTCTACATTAAATTAAGAAGTTTAATCAATAATCAAACTTTCAGCCATGATTAGCCTGAATTAGGCCATATTAGAGCCGTATAGGGCCTCAACAAGACATAAACGTAGTTTTCAAGAGCCGAGAGTAATATGACATAGTTTCTATGTACAATTATTACAAATTAACCTTGTTTCTATTGTTAATTGGGAAGTCTGATATAAAGTAAAACTTTCAGCCCCGATTAGCATGATCTAGGCCTTATAAGAGCTAATTAGGTCCCAAATAGAGAGAAAATGTGGTTTTCAAGGGCTGGCAGTAGTATTATATTGTTTCTTTATACAAAAACTTCTAATTAACCTTGTTTCTAGTCTTAATTGGACAGTTTGACCAATAGTCAAATTTCAAGCCCCAATTGGCTTGATTTAGGCCTAATGCTTTAAATAGGGTCCAAATGGGGAGAAAATGTGATTTTCAAGAGCCGGGAGTACTATTATATAGTTTCTTTATACAATTAATACTAATTAAACTTGTTATTAGTTTTAATTACGAAGTTTGACAAAAGTTAAATTTTCAGTGCTAATTGGCCTGAAGTAGACCTTATAAGAGCCGAATAGTGCCCAAACAGGAAGGAAACGTAGTTTTCAAGAGCCGTGAGTGGTATTATATAGTTTTTATGTACAATTACTACTATTTAAGCTATTTTTTATTCTTTATTGAGAAGTTTGACTAAAAGTCAAACTTTCAACCCCGATTGGCCTGAACTAGGCCATACAAGAGCCGAACGAGACCCAAACGGGGAGAAAACATGGTTTTCAAGAGCCGAGAGTAATATGACATAGTTTCTATGTACAATTATTACAAATTAAACTTGTTTCTAGTGTTAATTGGGAAGTCTGATATAAAGTAAAACTTTCAGCCCCGATTGGCATGATCTAGACCTTATAAGAGCTAATTAGGTCTCAAATAGAGAGAAAATGTGGTTTTCAAGGGCTGGCAGTAGTATTATATTGTTTCTTTATACAAATACTTCTAATTAACCTTGTTTCTAGTCTTAATTGGGCAGTTTGACCAATAGTCAAATTTCAAGCCCCAATTGGCTTGATTTAGGCCTCATGCTTTAAATAGGGTCCATATTGGGAGAAAATGTGATTTTCAAGAGCCGGGAGTACTATTATATAGTTTCTTTATACAATTAATACTAATTAAACTTGTTATCCGTTTTAATTACGAAGTTTGACCAAAAGTTAAACTTTCAGCTCCAATTGGCCTGAAGTAGACCTTATAAGAGCCGAATAGTGCCCAAACAGGAAGAAAACGTAGTTTTCAAGAGCCGTGAGTGGTATTATATAGTTTTATGTACAATTACTACTATTTAAACTAGTTTTTTATTCTTTATTGAGAAGTTTGACTCAAAGTCAAACTTTCAACCCCGATTGGCCTGAACTAGGCCATACAAGAGCCGAACGGGATCCAAACGGGGAGAAAACATGGTTTTCAAGATCCGAGAGTAATATGACATAGTTTCTATGTACAATTATTACAAATTAACCTTGTTTCTATTGTTAATTGGAAAGTCTGATATAAGTAAAACTTTCAGCCCCGATTGGCATGATCTAGGCCTTATAAGAGCTAATTAGGTCCCAAATAGAGAGAAAATGTGGTTTTCAAGGGCTGGCAGTAGTATTATATTGTTTCTTTATACAAATACTTCTGATTAACCTTGTTTCTAGTCTTAATTGGGCAGTTTGACCAATAGTCAAATTTCAAGCCCCAATTGGCTTGATTTAGGCCTCATGCTTTAAATAGGGTCCAAATGGGGAGAAAATGTGATTTTCAAGAGCCGGGAGTACTATTATATAGTTTCTTTATACAATTAATACTAATTAAACTTGTTTTTAGTTTTAATTACAAAGTTTGACCAAAAGTTAAACTTTAGCTCCAATTGGCCTGAAGTAGACCTTATAAGAGCCGAATAGTGCCCAAACAGGAAGAAAACGTAGTTTTCAAGAGCCGTGAGTGGTATTATATAGTTTTTATGTACAATTACTACTATTTAAACTAGTTTTTTATTCTTTATTGAGAAGTTTGACTAAAAGTCAAACTTTCAACCCCGATTGGCCTGAACTAGGCCATACAAGAGCCGAACGGGACCCAAACGGAGAGAAAACTTGGTTTTCAACAGCCGAGAGTAATATGACATAGTTTCTATGTACAATTATTACAAATTAACCTTGTTTCTAGTGTTAATTGGGAAGTCTGATATAAAGTAAAACTTTCAGCCCCGATTGGCATGATCTAGGCCTTATAAGAGCTAATTAGGTCCCAAATAGAGAGAAAATGTGGTTTTCAAGGGCTGACAGTAGTATTATATTGTTTCTTTATACAAATACTTCTAATTAACCTTGTTTCTAGTCTTAATTGGGCAGTTTGACCAATAGTCAAATTTCAAGCCCCAATTGGCTTGATTTAGGCCTCATGCTTTAAATAGGGTCCAAATGGGGAGAAAATGTGATTTTCAAGAGCCGGTAGTACTATTATATGGTTTCTTTATACAATAAATACTAATTAAACTTGTTTTTAGTTTTAATTACGAAGTTTGACCAAAAGTTAAACTTTCAGCTCCAATTGGCCTGAAGTAGACCTTATAAGAGCCGAATAGTGCCCAAACAGGAAGAAAACGTAGTTTTCAAGAGCCGTGAGTGGTATTATATAGTTTTTATGTACAATTACTACTATTTAAACTAGTTTTTTATTCTTTATTGAGAAGTTTGACTAAAAGTCAAACTTTCAACCCCGATTGGCCTGAACTAGGCCATACAAGAGCCGAACGAACGGGACCCAAACAGGGAGAAAAACATGATTTTCAAGAGCCGAGATTAATATTACTTAGTTTCTGCATATAAATACTACTAATTAACCTTATTTCTAGTCTTAATAGAGAAGTTTGACAAAAAGTACAACTTTCAGCCTTGATTGGCCTGAACTAGACCTTATAAGAGGCAAATAATGCTCAAATAGAGAGAAAACATAGATTTCAAGAGCGGTGAGTGGTATTATTTAGTTTCTATGTACAATTACTACTAATTAAACATGTTCTTTATCTTAATTGAGACATTTAAACAAACTCAAACTTTCAGCTGTTAATGACCTGAATTAGGCCTCTTAAGAGCCGAAAAGGGCCCAAACGTGGTTTTCAAGAGTCAGAATTAATATTACGTAATTTCTATGTACGATTATCGCTATTTAACCTTTTTCTACTCTGAATTGAGATGTTTAACTAAAAATCAAACTTTTAGCCCCGACCGGTGTGGTTAAGGCTTATTCGAGCCGTGTAGGGCCTAAAACAGGGAGAAAATGTAGTTTTCAAGGTCCGGGAGTAGTATCACATAGTTTCTATGTACAGTTTCTACTAATTAACTTTATTTCTAGTCTTTATACGATTACTTGTTCTAAATAAAATTTTCTGGTCCAATTAGCATGATTTAGGCCTTATAAGAGGCGAATAAGGTTTAAATAGGGAGAAAAACATGATTTTCAAAAGCTGAGAGTGGTATTACATAGTTTCTATATGCAAATACTACTAATTAAACTTAATTTACTCTAAATTAAGAGTTTGACCAAAAATCTAACTTTCAGTCCAGATTGGCCTGAACAAGGGCTTATTAGAGCCGTATAGGGCCTAAATGAGGAGAAAATATGGTTTTCAAGAGCGGGGAGTGGCATTACGTAGTTTCTATATATGATTACTGCTAACTAAACTTGTTATTACTCTAAATTCAGATGTTTGACCAAAAGTCAAACTTTCAGTCCCGATTGGCCTGAAATACGGCTTATTAGAGATGAATAGGGCCGAAATAGGGAAAAGGTGGTTTTTAAGAGTTGAGAGTAGTATTACATAGTTTCTACAAACAATTTCTACTAATTAACTTTATTTCTATTCTTAATTGGGATGTTTGCCTAAAAGTCAAACTTTCAGTCCCGATTGGCCTGAACTAGGCCCTGTTAAGAGTCGATGGGTCCAAACAAAAAGAAAACATGGTTTTCAAGAGCCGAGAATGGTATTACATAGTTTCTATGTACAATTACAAATAATTAAACTTGTTCTTATTCTTAATTAGGAAGTTTGACCAAAACACAAACTTTCAACCCCGATTGGTCTGAATTAAGCCTTATTATAAGAGCCGAATAGGGCCTAAACTGGGAGAAAATGTGGTTTTCAAGAGTCGGGGGTAGCATAACATAGTTTCTATGTACGATTACTACAAATTAAACTTGGTTCCACTCTAAATTGGGAAGTTTGATTAAAATCAAACTTTCAGCCCTAATTGGCCTAAAGTAGGCCTTATTAGAGCCGAATTGGGCAAAAATAGGAGAAAATATGGTTTTCAGGAGCTAGAAGTAGTATTATATAGTTTTCTATGAACATTTACTGCTAGTTAACTATGTTTCTAATCTTAATTAATATTTTAGATCCAAATCAAACTTTCATCCCTTATAGGCTGAACTAGGCCATATGAGACAAAAAGGGCCCAAATGGGGAAAAAAGTGATTTTCAAGAGCTGGAGTGCTATTACACATTGTAATGTACAATTACTACTAATTAAACTTATTTTTAGTCTTAATTAGGAAGTTTGACCAAAAATCAACTTTTCAGCCCGATTAGCTTAAATACTTGGCTTTATTAGAGCCGAATAGGGCCCAAACAGAGAGAAAACGTGATTTTTCAGGAGACAAGAGTAGTATTACATAGTATCTTTGTAGAATTACTACTAATTAAACTTGTTTCTAGTCAGTTTTTGTGTATAATTATGTGTATAATTACAACTTTTTAACCTTATTTCTACTTTAAATTAAGAAATTAATCAATAATCAAACTTTCAGCCATGATTGGCCTAAATAAGGCCATATTAGAGCCGTATAGGGCCTCAACAAGACATAAACGTAGTTTTCAAGAGCCGAGAGTAATATGACATAGTTTCTATGTACAATTATTACAAATTAACCTTTTTTCTAGTGTAATTGGGAAGTTTGATATAAAGTAAAACTTTCAGCCCAGATTGGCATGATCTAGGCCTTATAAGAGCTAATTAGGTCCCAAATAGAGAGAAAATGTGGTTTTCAAGGGCTGGCAGTAGTATTATATTGTTTCTTTATACAAATACTTCTAATTAACCTTTTTTCTAGTCTTAATTGGGCAGTTTGACCGATAGTCAAATTTCAAGCCCCAATTGGCTTGATTTAGGCCTCATGCTTTAAATAGGGTCCAAATGGGAAGAAAATGTGATTTTCAAGAGCCGGGAGTACTATTATATAGTTTCTTTATACAATTAATACTAATTAAACTTGTTTTTAGTTTTAATTATGAAGTTTGACCAAAATTTAAACTTTCAGCTCCAATTAGCCTGAAGTAGACCTTATAAGAGCCGAATAGTGCCCAAACAGGAAGAAAACGTAGTTTTCAAGAGCCGTGAGTGGTATTATATAGTTTTTATGTACAATTACTACTATTTAAACTAGTTTTTTATTCTTTATTGAGAAGTTGTACTAAAAGTCAAACTTTCAACCCCGATTGGCCTGAACGAGGCCATAAAGAGCCGAACGGGTCCCAAACGGAGAGAAAACATGGTTTTCAAGAGCCGAGAGTAATATGACATAGTTTCTATATACAATTTATTACAAATTAATCTTGTTTCTAGTGTTCATTGGGAAGTCTGATATAAAGTAAAACTTTCAGCCCCGATTGGCATGATCTAGGCCTTATAAGAGCTAATTAGGTCCCAAATAGAGAGAAAATGTGGTTTTCAAGGGCTGGCAGTAGTATTATACTGTTTCTTTATACAAATACTTCTAATTAACCTTTTTTCTAGTCTTAATTGGGCAGTTTGACCAATAGTCAAATTTCAAGCCCCAATTGGCTTGATTTAGGCCTCATGCTTTAAATAGGGTCCAAATGGGGGAGAAAATGTGATTTTCAAGAGCCGGGAGTACTATTATATAATTTCTTTATACAATTAGTACTAATTAAACTTGTTTTTAGTTTAATTACGAAGTTTGACCAAAAGTTAAACTTTCAGCTCCAATTGGCCTGAAGTAGACCTTATAAGAGCCGAATAGTGCCCAAAGCAGGAAGAAAACGTAGTTTTCCAGAGCCGTGAGTGGTATTATATAGTTTTTATATACAATTACTACTATTTAAACTAGTTTTTATTCTTTATTGAGAAGTTTGACTAAATGTCAAACTTTCAACCCGATTGGCCTGAACTAGGCCATACAAGAGCCGAACGGGACCCAAACGGGGAGAAAACATGGTTTTCAAGAGCAGAGAGTAATATGACATAGTTTCTATGTACAATTATTACAAATTAACCTTGTTTCTAGTGTTAATTGGGAAGTCTGATATAAAGTAAAACTTTCAGCCCCGATTGACATGATCTAGGCCTTATAAGAGCTAATTAGGTCCCAAATAGAGAGAAAATGTGGTTTTCAAGGGCTGGCAGTAGTATTATATTATTTCTTTATACAAATACTTATAATTAACCTTGTTTCTAGTCTTAATTGGGCAGTTTGACCAATAGTCAAATTTCAAGCCCCAATTGGCTTGATTTAGGCATCATGCTTTAAATAGGGTCCAAATGGGGAGAAAATGTGATTTTCAAGAGTCGGGAGTACTATTATATAGTTTCTTTATACAATTAATACTAATTAATCTTGTTTTTAGTTTTAATTACGAAGTTTGACCAAAAGTTAAACTTTCAGCTCCAATTGGCCTGAAGTAGACCTTTTAAGAGCCGAATAGTGCCCAAACAGGAAGAAAACGTAGTTTTCAAGAGCCGTGAGAGGTATTATATAGTTTTTATGTACAATTACTACTATTTAAACTAGTTTTTCATTCTTTATTGAGAAGTTTGACTAAAAGTCAAACTTTCAACCCCGATTGGCCTGAACTAGGCCATAACAAGAGCCGAACGGGACCCGAACGGAGAGAAAACATGGTTTTCAAGAGCCGAGAGTAATATGACATAGTTTCTATGTACAATTATTACAAATTAACCTTGTTTCTAGTGTTAATTGGGAAGTCTGATATAAAGTAAAACTTTCAGCCCCGATTGGCATGATCTAGACCTTATAAGAGCTAATTAGGTCCCAAATAGAGAGAAAATGTGGTTTTTAAGGGCTGGCAGTAGTATTATATTGTTTCTTTATACAAATACTTCTAATTAACCGTTTCTAGTCTTAATTGGGCAGTTTGACCAATAGTCAAATTTCAAGCCCCAATTGGCTTGATTTAGGCCTCATGCTTTAAATAGGGTCCAAATGGGGAGAAAATGTGATTTTCAAGAGCCGGGAGTACTATTATAAAGTTTCTTTATATAATTAATACTAATTAAACTTGTTTTTAGTTTTAATTACGAAGTTTGACCAAAAGTTAAACTTTCAGCTCCAATTGGCCTGAAGTAGACCTTATAAGAGCCGAATAGTGCCCAAACAGGAAGAAAACGTAGTTTTCAAGAGCCATGAGTGGTATTATATAGTTTTTATGTACAATTACTACTATTTAAAATAGTTTTTTATTCTTTATTGAGAAGTTTGGCTTAAAGTCAAACTTTCAACCCCGATTGGCCTGAACTAGGCCATACAAGAGCCGAACGGGACCCAAACGGAGAGAAAACATGGTTTTCAAGAGCGAGAGTAATATGACATAGTTTCTATGTACAATTATTACAAATTAACCTTGTTTCTAGTGTTAATTGGGAAGTCTGATATAAAGTAAAATTTTCAGCCCCGATTGGCATGATCTAGGCCTTATAAGAGCTAATTAGATCCCAAATAGAGAGAAAATGTGGTTTTCAAGGGCTGGCAGTAGTATTATATTGTTTCTTTATACAAATACTTCTAATTAACCTTGTTTCTAGTCTTAATTGGGCAGTTTGACCAATAGTCAAATTTCAAGCCCCAATTGGCTTGATTTAGGCCTCATGCTTTAAATAGGGTCCAAATGGGAGAAAATGTGATTTTCAAGAGCCGGGAGTACTATTATATAGTTTCTTTATACAATTAATACTAATTAAACTTGTTTTAGTTTTAATTACGAAGTTTGACCAAAAGTTAAACTTTCAGCTCCAATTGGACTGAAGTAGACCTTATAAGAGCCGAATAGTGCCCAAATAGGAAGAAAACGTAGTTTTCAAGAGCCGTGAGTGGTATTATATAATTTTTATGTACAATTACTACTATTTAAACTAGTTTTTTATTCTTTATTGAGAAGTTTGACTAAAAGTCAAACTTTCAACCCCGATTGGCCTGAACTAGGCCATACAAGAGCCGAACGGGACCCAAACGGAGAGAAAACATGATTTTCAAGAGCCGAGAGTAATATGACATAGTTTCTATGTACAATTATTACAAATTAACCTTATTTCTAGTGTTAATTGGGAAGTCTGATCTAAAGTAAAACTTTCAGCCCCGATTGGCATGATCTAGGCCTTATAAGAGCTAATTAGGTCCCAAAATAGAGAGAAAATGTGGTTTTCAAGGGCTAGAAGTAGTATTATATTATTTCTTTATACAAATACTTCTAATTAACCTTGTTTCTAGTCTTAATTGGGCAGTTTGACCAATAGTCAAATTTCAAGCCCAATTGGCTTGATTTAGGCCTCATGCTTTTTAAATAGGGTCCAAATGGGGAGAAAATGTGATTTTCAAGAGCCGGGAGTACTATTATATAGTTTCTTTATACAATTAATACTAATTAAACTTGTTTTTAGTTTTAATTACGAAGTTTGACCAAAAGTTAAACTTTCAGCTCCAATTGGCCTGAAGTAGACCTTATAAGAGCCGAATAGTGCCCAAACAGGAAGAAAACGTAGTTTTCAAGAGCCGTGAGTGGTATTATATAGTTTTTATGTACAATTACTACTATTTAAACTAGTTTTTTATTCTTTATTGAGAAGTTGTACTAAAAGTCAAACTTTCAACCCCGATTGGCTGAACGAGGCCATAAAGAGCCGAACGGGTCCCAAACGTAGAGAAAACATGGTTTTCAAGAGCCGAGAGTAATATGACATAGTTTCTATATACAATTTATTACAAATTAATCTTGTTTCTAGTGTTCATTGGGAAGTCTGATATAAAGTAAAACTTTCAGCCCCGATTGGCATGATCTTGGCCTTATAAGAGCTAATTAGGTCCCAAATAGCGAGAAAATGTGGTTTTCAAGGGCTGGCAGTAGTATTATACTGTTTCTTTATACAAATACTTCTAATTAACCTTTTTTCTAGTCTTAATTGGGCAGTTTGACCAATAGTCAAATTTCAAGCCCCAATTGGCTTGATTTAGGCCTCATGCTTTAAATAGGGTCCAAATGGGGGAGAAAATGTGATTTTCAAGAGCCGGGAGTACTTATATAATTTCTTTATACAATTAGTACTAATTAAACTTGTTTTTAGTTTTAATTACGAAGTTTGACCAAAAGTTAAACTTTCAGCTCCAATTGGCCTGAAGTAGACCTTATAAGAGCCGAATAGTGCCCAAAGCAGGAAGAAAACGTAGTTTTCCAGAGCCGTGAGTGGTATTATATAGTTTTATGTACAATTACTACTATTTAAACTAGTTTTTTATTCTTTATTGAGAAGTTTGACTAAAGTCAAACTTTCAACCCCGATTGGCCTGAACTAGGCCATACAAGAGCCGAACGGGACCCAAACGGGGAGAAAACATGGTTTTCAAGAGCAGAGAGTAATATGACATAGTTTCTATGTACAATTATTACAAATTAACCTTATTTCTAGTGTTAATTGGGAAGTCTGATATAAAGTAAAACTTTCAGCCCCGATTGACATGATCTAGGCCTTATAAGAGCTAATTAGGTCCCAAATAGAGAGAAAATGTGGTTTTCAAGGGCTGGCAGTAGTATTATATTATTTCTTTATACAAATACTTATAATTAACCTTGTTTCTAGTCTTAATTGGGCAGTTTGACCAATAGTCAAATTTCAAGCCCCAATTGGCTTGATTTAGGCTCATGCTTTAAATAGGGTCCAAATGGGGAGAAAATGTGATTTTCAAGAATCGGGAGTACTATTATATAGTTTCTTTATACAATTAATACTAATTAATCTTGTTTTTAGTTTTAATTACGAAGTTTGACCAAAAGTTAAACTTTCAGCTCCAATTGGCCTGAAGTAGACCTTTTAAGAGCCGAATAGTGCCCAAACAGGAAGAAAACGTAGTTTTCAAGAGCCGTGAGAGGTATTATATAGTTTTTATGTACAATTAATACTATTTAAACTAGTTTTTCATTCTTTATTGAGAAGTTTGACTAAAAGTCAAACTTTCAACCCCGATTGGCCTGAACTAGGCCATACAAGAGCCGAACGGGACCCGAACGGAGAGAAAACATGGTTTTCAAGAGCCGAGAGTAATATGACATAGTTTCTATGTACAATTATTACAAATTAACCTTGTTTCTAGTGTTAATTGGGAAGTCTGATATAAAGTAAAACTTTCAGCCCCGATTGGCATGATCTAGACCTTATAAGAGCTAATTAGGTCCCAAATAGAGAGAAAATGTGGTTTTCAAGGGCTGGCAGTAGTATTATATTGTTTCTTTATACAAATACTTCTAATTAACCGTTTCTAGTCTTAATTGGGCAGTTTGACCAATAGTCAAATTTCAAGCCCCAATTGGCTTGATTTAGGCCTCATGCTTTAAATAGGGTCCAAATGGGGAGAAAATGTGATTTTCAAGAGCCGGGAGTACTATTATAAAGTTTCTTTATATAATTAATACTAATTAAACTTGTTTTTAGTTTTAATTACGAAGTTTGACCAAAAGTTAAACTTTCAGCTCCAATTGGCCTGAGTAGACCTTATAAGAGCCGAATAGTGCCCAAATAGGAAGAAAACGTAGTTTTCAAGAGCATGAGTGGTATTATATAGTTTTTATGTACAATTACTACTATTTAAAATAGTTTTTTATTCTTTATTGAGAAGTTTGGCTTAAAGTCAAACTTTCAACCCCGATTGGCCTGAACTAGGCCATACAAGAGCCGAACGGGACCCAAACGGAGAGAAAACATGGTTTTCAAGAGCCGAGAGTAATATGACATAGTTTCTATGTACAATTATTACAAATTAACTTGTTTGTAGTGTTAATTGGGAAGTCTGATATAAAGTAAAATTTTCAGCCCCGATTGGCATGATCTAGGCCTTATAAGAGCTAATTAGGTCCCAAATAGAGAGAAAATATGGTTTTCAAGGGCTGGCAGTAGTATTATATTGTTTCTTTATACAAATACTTCTAATTAACCTTGTTTCTAGTCTTAATGGGCAGTTTGACCAATAGTCAAATTTCAAGCCCCAATTGGCTTGATTTAGGCCTCATGCTTTAAATAGGGTCCAAATGGGGAGAAAATGTGATTTTCAAGAGCGGGAGTACTATTATATAGTTTCTTTATACAATTAATACTAATTAAACTTGTTTTTAGTTTTAATTACGAAGTTTGACCAAAGTTAAACTTTCAGCTCCAATTGGACTGAAGTAGACCTTATAAGAGCCGAATAGTGCCCAAATAGGAAGAAAACGTAGTTTTCAAGAGCCGTGAGTGGTATTATATAGTTTTTATGTACAATTACTACTATTTAAACTAGTTTTTTATTCTTTATTGAGAAGTTTGACTAAAAGTCAAACTTTCAACACCGATTGGCCTGAACTAGGCCATACAAGAGCCGAACGGGACCCAAACGGAGAGAAAACATGATTTTCAAGAGCGAGAGTAATATGACATAGTTTCTATGTACAATTATTACAAATTAACCTTATTTCTAGTGTTAATTGGGAAGTCTGATCTAAAGTAAAACTTTCAGCCCCGATTGGCATGATCTAGGCCTTATAAGAGCTAATTAGGTCCAAATAGAGAGAAAATGTGGTTTTCAAGGGCTGGAAGTAGTATTATATTATTTCTTTATACAAATACTTCTAATTAACCTTGTTTCTAGTCTTAATTGGGCAGTTTGACCAAAGTCAAATTTCAAGCCCAATTGGCTTGATTTAGGCCTCATGCTTTTTAAATAGAGTCCAAATGGGGAGAAAATGTGATTTTCAAGAGCCGGGAGTACTATTATATAGTTTCTTTATACAATTAATACTAATTAAACTTGTTTTAGTTTTAATTACGAAGTTTGACCAAAAGTTAAACTTTCAGCTCCAATTGGCCTGAAGTAGACCTTATAAGAGCCGAATAGTGCCCAAACAGGAAGAAAACGTAGTTTTCAAGAGCCGTGAGTGGTATTATATAGTTTTTATGTACAATTACTACTATTTAAACTAGTTTTTTATTCTTTATTGAGAAGTTTGACTAAAAGTCAAACTTTCAACCCCGATTGGCCTGAACGAGGCCATAAAGAGCCGAACGGGTCCCAAACGGAGAGAAAACTTGGTTTTCAAGAGCCGAGAGTAATATGACATAGTTTCTATATACAATTATTACAAATTAATCTTGTTTCTAGTGTTCATTGGGAATCTGATATAAAGTAAAACTTTCAGCCCCGATTGGCATGATTTAGGCCTTATAAGAGCTAATTAGGTCCCAAATAGAGAGAAAATGTGGTTTTCAAGGGCTGGCATAGTATTATACTGTTTCTTTATACAAATACTTCTAATTAACCTTGTTTCTAGTCTTAATTGGGCAGTTTGACCAATAGTCAAATTTCAAGCCCCAATTGGCTTGATTTAGGCCTCATGCTTTAAATAGGGTCCAAATGGGGGAGAAAATGTGATTTTCAAGAGCCGGGAGTACTATTATATAGTTTCTTTATACAATTAATACTAATTAAACTTATTTTTAGTTTTAATTACGAAGTTTGACCAAAAGTTAAACTTTCAGCTCCAATTGGCCTGAAGTAGACCTTATAAGAGCCGAATAGTGCCCAAGCAGGAAGAAAACGTAGTTTTCCAGAGCCGTGAGTGGTATTATATAGTTTTTATGTACAATTACTACTATTTAAACTAGTTTTTTATTCTTTATTGCGAAGTTTGACTAAATGTCAAACTTTCAACCCCGATTGGCCTGAACTAGGCCATACAAGAGCCGAACGGGACCCAAACGGGGAGAAAACATGGTTTTCAAGAGCAGAGAGTAATATGACATAGTTTCTATGTACAATTATTACAAATTAACATTGTTTCTAGTGTTAATTGGGAAGTCTGATATAAAGTAAAACTTTCAGCCCCGGTTGACATGATCTAGGCCTTATAAGAGCTAATTAGGTCCCAAATAGAGAGAAAATGTGGTTTTCAAGGGCTGGCAGTAGTATTATATTATTTATTTATACAAATACTTATAATTAACCTTGTTTCTAGTCTTAATTGGGCAGTTTGACCAATAGTCAAATTTCAAGCCCCAATTGGCTTGATTTAGGCCTCATGCTTTAAATAGGGTCCAAATGGGGAGAAAATGTGATTTTCAAGAGTCGGGAGTACTATTATATAGTTTCTTTATACAATTAATACTAATTAAACTTGTTTTTAGTTTTAATTACGAAGTTTGACCAAAAGTTAAACTTTCAGCTCCAATTGGCCTGAAGTAGACCTTATAAGAGCCGAATAGTGCCCAAACAGGAAGAAAACGTAGTTTTCAAGAGCCGTGAGAGGTATTATATAGTTTTTATGTATAATTACTACTATTTAAACTAGTTTTTCATTCTTTATTGAGAAGTTTGACTAAAGTCAAACTTTCAACCCCGATTGGCCTGAACTAGGCCATACAAGAGCCGAACGGGACCCGAACGGAGAGAAAACATGGTTTTCAAGAGCCAGAGTAATATGACATAGTTTCTATGCACAATTATTACAAATTAACCTTATTTCTAGTGTTAATTGGGAAGTCTGATAAAAGTAAAACTTTCAGCCCCGATTGGCATGATCTAGGCCTTATAAGAGCTAATTAGGTCCCAAATAGGGAGAAAATGTGGTTTTCAAGGGCTGGCAGTAGTATTATATTGTTTCTTTATACAAATACTTCTAATTAACCTTGTTTCTAGTCTTAATTGGGCAGTTTGACCAATAGTCAAATTTCAAGCCCCAATTGGCTTGATTTAGGCCTCATGCTTTAAATAGGGTCCAAATGGGGAGAAAATGTGATTTTCAAGAGCCGGGAGTACTATTATATAGTTTCTTTATATAATTAATACTAATTAAACTTGTTTTTAGTTTTAATTACGAAGTTTGACCAAAAGTTAAACTTTCAGCTCCAATTGGCCTGAAGTAGACCTTATAAGAGCCGAATAGTGCCCAAACAGGAAGAAAACGTAGTTTTCAAGAGCCGTGAGTGGTATTATATAGTTTTTATGTACAATTACTACTATTTAAACTAGTTTTTTATTCTTTATTGAGAAGTTTGACTAAAGTCAAACTTTCAACCCCGATTAGCCTGAACTAGGCCATACAAGAGCCGAACGGGACCCAAACGGAGAGAAAACATGGTTTTCAAGAGCCGAGAGTAATATGACATAGTTTCTATGTACAATTATTACAAATTAACCTTGTTTCTAGTATTAATTGGGAAGTCTGATCTAAAGTAAAACTTTCAGCCCCGATTGGCACGATCTAGGCCTTATAAGAGCTAATTAGGTCCAAAATAGGGAGAAAATGTGATTTTCAAGGCTGGAAGTAGTATTATATTATTTCTTTATACAAATACTTCTAATTAACCTTGTTTCTAGTCTTAATTGGGCAGTTTGACTAATAGTCAAATTTCAAGCCCAATTGGCTTGATTTAGGCCTCATGCTTTTTAAATAGGGTCCAAATGGGGAGAAAATGTGATTTCAAGAGCCGGGAGTACTATTATATAGTTTCTTTATACAATTAATACTAATTAAACTTATTTTAGTTTTAATTACGAAGTTTGACCAAAAGTTAAACTTTCAGCTCCAATTGGCCTGAAGTAGACCTTATAAGAGCCGAATAGTGCCCAAACAGGAAGAAAACGTAGTTTTCAAGAGCCGTGAGTGGTATTATATAGTTTTTATGTACAATTACTACTATTTAAACTAGTTTTTTATTCTTTATTGAGAAGTTTGACTTAAGTCAAACTTTCAACCCCGATTGGCCTGAACTAGGCCATACAAGAGCCGAACGGGACCCAAACGGAGAGGAAACATGGTTTTCAAGAACCGAGAGTAATATGACATAGTTTCTATGTACAATTATTACAAATTAACCTTGTTTCTAGTGTTAATTGGGAAGTCTGATATAAAGTAAAACTTTCAGCCCCGATTGGCATGATCTAGGCCTTATAAGAGCTAATTAGGTCCAAAATAGAGAGAAAATGTGGTTTTCAAGGGCTGGCAGTAGTATTATATTGTTTTTTTATACAAATACTTCTAATTAACCTTGTTTCTAGTCTTAATTGGGCAGTTTGACCAATAGTCAAATTTCAAGCCCCAATTGGCTTGATTTAGGCCTCATGCTTTAAATAGGGTCCAAATGGGGAGAAAATGTGATTTTCAAGAGCCGGGAGTACTATTATATAGTTTCTTTATACAATTAATACTAATTAAACTTGTTTTTAGTTTTAATTACGAAGTTTGACCAAAAGTTAAACTTTCAGCTCCAATTGGCCTGAAGTAGACCTTATAAGAGCCGAATAGTGCCCAAACAGGAAGAAAACGTAGTTTTCAAGTGCCGTGAGTGGTATTATATTATTTTTATGTACAATTACTACTATTTAAACTAGTTTTTTATTCTTTATTGAGAAGTTTGACTTAAAGTCAGACTTTCAACCCCGATTGGCCTGAACTAGGCCATACAAGAGCCGAAGGGACCCAAACGGAGAGAAAACATGATTTTCAAGAACGAGAGTAATATGACATAGTTTCTATGTACAATTATTACAAATTAACCTTGTTTCTAGTGTTAATTGGGAAGTCTGATATAAAGTAAAACTTTCAGCCCCGATTGGCATGATCTAGGCCTTTAAGAGCTAATTAGGTCCCAAATGGAGATAAAATGTGGTTTTCAAGGGCTGGCAGTAGCATTATATTGTTTCTTTATACAAATACTTCTAATTAACCTTGTTTCTAGTCTTAATTGGGCAGTTTGACCAATAGTCAAATTTCAAGCCCAAATTGGCTTGATTTAGGCTTCATGCTTTAAATAGGGTCCAAATGGGGAGAAAATGTGATTTTCAAGGGCCGTGAGTACTATTATATAGTTTCTTTATACAATTAATACTAATTAAACTTGTTTTTAGTTTTAATTACGAAGTTTGACCAAAAGTTAAACTTTCAGCTCCAATTGGCCTGAAGTAGACCTTATAAGAGCCCAATAGTGCCCAAACAGGAAGAAAACGTAGTTTTCAAGACCCGTGAGTGGTACTATATAGTTTTTATGTACAATTACTTCTATTTAAACTAGTTTTTTATTCTTTGTTGAGAAGTTTGACTTAAAGTCAAACTTTCAACCCGGATTGGCCTGAACTAGGCCATACAAGAGCCGAACGGGACCCAAACGGAGAGAAAACATGGTTTTCAAGAACCGAGAGTAATATGACATAGTTTCTATGTACAATTATTACAAATTAACCTTGTTTCTAGTGTTAATTGGGAAGTCTGATATAAAGTAAAACTTTCAGCCCCGATTGGCATGATCTAGGCCTTATAAGAGCTAATTAGGTCCAAAATAGAGAGAAAATGTGATTTTCAAGGGCTGGCAGTAGTATTATATTGTTTCTTTATACAAATACATCTAATTAACCTTGTTTCTAGTCTTAATTGGGTAGTTTGACCAATAGTCAAATTCAAGCC
Source organism: Agave tequilana (assembly GCA_038442645.1). Classification (NCBI taxonomy): domain Eukaryota; kingdom Viridiplantae; phylum Streptophyta; class Magnoliopsida; order Asparagales; family Asparagaceae; genus Agave; species Agave tequilana. The sequence continues at coordinate 28,132 of JAVJIF010026308.1, forward strand.
CCAATTGGCTTGATTTAGGCCTCATGCTTTAAATAAGGTCCAAATGGGGAGAAAATGTGATTTTCAAGAGCCGGGAGTACTATTATATAGTTTCTTTATACAATTAATACTATTAAACTTGTTTTTAGTTTTAATTATGAAGTTTGACCAAAAGTTAAACTTTCAGCTCCAATTGGCCTGAAGTAGACCTTATAAGAGCCGAATAGTGCCCAAACAGGAAGAAAACGTAGTTTTCAAGAGCCGTGAGTGGTATTATATAGTTTTTATGTACAATTACTACTATTTAAACTAGTTTTTTATTCTTTATTGAGAAGTTTGACTTTAAGTCAAACTTTCAACCCTGATTGGCCAGAACTAGGCCATACAAGAGCCGAACGGGACCCAAACAGAGAGGAAACATGGTTTTCAAGAACTGAGAGTAATATGACATAGTTTCTATGTACAATTATTACAAATTAACCTTGTTTCTAGTGTTAATTGGGAAGTCTGATATAAAGTAAAACTTTCAGCCCCGATTGGCATGATCTAGGCCTTATAAAAGCTAATTAGGTCCAAAATAGAGAGAAAATGTGGTTTTCAAGGGCTGACAGTAGTATTATATTGTTTCTTTATACAAATACTTCTAATTAACCTTGTTTCTAGTCTTAATTGGGCAGTTTGACCAATAGTCAAATTTCAAGCCCCAATTGGCTTGATTTAGGCCTCATGCTTTAAATAGGGTCCAAATGGGAGAAAATGTGATTTTCAAGAGCCGCGAGTACTATTATATAGTTTCTTTATACAATTAATACTAATTAAACTTGTTTTTAGTTTTAATTACGAAGTTTGACCAAACTTAAACTTTCAGCTCCAATTGGCCTGAAGTAGACCTTATAAGAGCCGAATAGTGCCCAAACAGGAAGAAAACGTAGTTTTCAAGTGCCGTGAGTGGTATTATATTATTTTTATGTACAATTACTACTATTTAAACTAGTTTTTTATCTTTATTGAGAAGTTTGACTTAAAGTCAGACTTTCAACCCCGATTGGCCTGAACTAGGCCATACAAGAGCCGAACGGGACCCAAACGGAGAGAAAAATGGTTTTCAAGAACCGAGAGTAATGTGACATAGTTTCTATGTACAATTATTACAAATTAACCTTGTTTCTAGTGTTAATTGGGAAGTCTGATATAAAGTAAAACTTTCAGCCCCGATTGGCATGATCTAGGCCTTTAAGAGCTAATTAGGTCCCAAATGGAGAGAAAATGTGGTTTTCAAGGGCTGACAGTAGCATTATATTGTTTCTTTATACAAAATACTTCTAATTAACCTTGTTTCTAGTCTTAATTGGGCAGTTTGACCAATAGTCAAATTTCAAGCCCCAATTGGCTTGATTTAGGCCTCATGCTTTAAATAGGGTCCAAATGGGGAGAAAATGTGATTTTTAAGAGCCGTGAGTACTATTATATAGTTTTTTTTATACAATTAATACTAATTAAACTTGTTTTTAGTTTTAATACGAAGTTTGACCAAAAGTTAAACTTTCAGCTCCAATGGCCTGAAGTAGACCTTATAAGAGCCGAATAGTGCCCAAATAGGAAGAAAACGTTGTTTTCAAGAGCCGTGAGTGGTACTATATAGTTTTTATGTACAATTAATACTATTTAAACTAGTTTTTTATTCTTTGTTGAGAAGTTTGACTTAAAGTCAAACTTTCAATCCCGATTGGCCTGAACTAGGCCATATAAGAGCCGAACGGGACCCAAACGGAGAGAAAACATGATTTTCAAGAACCGAGAGTAATATGACATAGTTTCTATGTACAATTATTACAAATTAACCTTGTTTCTAGTGTTAATTGGGAAGTCTGATATAAAGTAAAACTTTCAGCCCCGATTGGCATGATCTAGGCCTTATAAGAGCTAATTGGTCCAAAATAGAGAGAAAATGTGATTTTTAAGGGCTGGCAGTAGTATTATATTGTTTCTTTATACAAATACTTCTAATTAACCTTGTTTCTAGTCTTAATTGGGCAGTTTGACCAATAGTCAAATTTCAAGCCCCAATTGGCTTGATTTAGGCCTCATGCTTTAAATAGGGTCCAAATGGGGAGAAAATGTGATTTTTCAAGAGCCGGGAGTAATATTAATAGTTATTTTACAATAATACTAATTAATACTAATTTAACTTGTTTTTAGTTTTAATTACGAAGTTTTGACCAAAAGTTAAACTTTCAGCTCCAATTGGCCTGAAGTAGACCTTATAAGAGCCGAATAGTGCCAAACAGGAAGAAAACGTAGTTTTCAAGAGCTGTGAGGGGTATTATATAGTTTTTATGTACAATTACTACTATTTAAACTAGTTTTTTATTCTTTATTGAGAAGTTTGACTTAAAGTCAAACTTTCAACCCCGATTGGCCTGAACTAGGCCATACAAGAGCCGAACAGGACCCAAACGGAGAGAAAACATGGTTTTCAAGAGTCGAGAGCAATATGACATACTTTCTATGTACAATTATTACAAATTAACCTTGTTTCTAGTGTTAATGGGAAGTCTGATATAAAGTAAAATTTTCAGCCCCGATTGGCATGATCTAGGCCTTATCAGAGCTAATTAGGTCCCAAATAGAGAGAAAATGTGGTTTTCAAGGGCTGGCAGTAGTATTATATTGTTTCTTTATACAAATACTTCTAATTAACCTTGTTTCTAGTCTTAATTGGGCAGTTTGACCAATTGTCAAATTTCAAGCCCCAATTGGCTTGATTTAGGCCTCATGCTTTAAATAGGGTCCAAATGGGGAGAAAATGTGATTTTCAAGAGCCGGGAGTACTATTATATAGTTTCTTTATACAATTAATACTAATTAAACTTGTTTTTAGTTTTAATTACGAAGTTTGACCAAAATTAAACTTTCAGCTCCAATTGGCCTGAAGTAGACCTTATAAGAGCCGAATAGTGCCCAACAGGAAGAAAACGTAGTTTTCAAGAGCCGTGAGTGGTATTATATAGTTTTTATGTACAATTACTACTATTTAAACTAGTTTTTTATTCTTTATTGAGAAGTTTGACTTAAAGTCAAACTTTCAACCCGATTGGCCTGAACTAGGCCTTACAAGAGCCGAACGGGACCCAAACGGAGAGAAAACATGGTTTTCAAGAACCGAGAGTAATATGACATAGTTTCTATGTACAATTATTACAATTAACCTTGTTTCTAGTGTTAATTGGGAAGTCTGATGTAAAGTAAAACTTTCAGCCCCGATTGGCATGATCTAGGCCTTAAAAGAGCTAATTAGGTCCAAAATAGAGAGAAAATGTGGTTTTCAAGGGCTGGCAGTAGTATTATATTGTTTCTTTATACAAATAATTCTAATTAACCTTGTTTCAAGTCTTAATTGGGCAGTTTGACCAATAGTCAAATTTCAAGCCCAATTGGCTTGATTTAGGCCTCATGCTTTAAATAGGGTCCAAATGGGGAGAAAATGTGATTTTCAAGAGCCGGGAGTACTATTATATAGTTTTTTATACAATTAATACTAATTAAACTTGTTTTTAGTTTTAATTACGAAGTTTGACCAAAAGTTAAACTTTCAGCTCCAATTGGCCTGAAGTAGACCTTATAAGAGCCGAATAGTGCCCAAACAGGAAGAAAACGTAGTTTTCAAGAGACGTGAGTGGTATTATATAGTTTTTATGTACAATTACTACTATTTAAAATAGTTTTTTATTCTTTATTGAGAAGTTTGACTTAAAGTCAAACTTTCAACCCCGATTGGCCTGAACTAGGCCATACAAGAGCCGAACGGGACCCAAACGGAGAGAAAACATGGTTTTCAAGAGCCGAGAGCAATATGACATAGTTTCTATGTACAATTATTACAAATTAACCTTGTTTCTAGTGTTAATTGGGAAGTCTGATATAAAGTAAAATTTTCAGCCCCGATTGGCATGATCTAGGCCTTATAAGAGCTAATTAGGTCCCAAATAGAGAGAAAATGAGGTTTTCATGGGCTGGCAGTAGTATTATATTGTTTCTTTATACAAATACTTCTAATTAACCTTGTTTCTAGTCTTAATTGGGCAGTTTTGACCAATAGTCAAATTTCAAGCCCCAATTGGCTTGATTTTGGCCTCATGCTTTAAATAGGGCCCAAATGGGGGAGAAAATGTGATTTTCAAGAGCCGGGAGTACTATTATATAGTTTCTTTATACAATTAATACTAATTATGAAATACACCTAGAGGGGGGGGTGAATAGGTGTTATTGCTAATCTAATGCTCTTTTTCAACTTAATTAAATGAGTGATGCAACGATCCCTCAAAAGCACAACTAAGAGCCGTATACCCCGTTAAGGGTTTTGAACTCCTTCCTCCCAATTCCCCGTAAAATGGGTTAGAGGTGCGCAATGCAATCGTGTTGTATTGAGGATTGATCGAACAAGATAAGAATGAAATGCTATGATGAAATGCACACAAATAATATAGCAAGTAAAGTAAACAAGATAAGATTGCACAAGTAAAGGGTTAGTTCTCAAGCAAATAATTGAAGACAATATAAAGCAAGAGATTTGTAAAGCAAGAATAACGCAAAGGCAATCGCAAACACAATGATTTGTTTCGAGGTTCGAGCCACTGCTCTAGTCCCCGCCTTCACCTCCGTGAAGGGTTTCCACTTTCCACCGAGGATCCCGTACAAGTTTGGTCTACCGAAGACCGCAAGCCCGTAGCTTCACAATTACAAAGAACTCCACCTAGGAGTTGTCTCCACAAGAACAAGTATCACAAGAACAATAGTGATCTCAACTAGACCACCAAACACTTTTACAATCTCTCACTCTTTTTTACAACTTCACTATAGAATGAATATATGATTTTTGGCTCTATGAAGTGTGGTGAGAAATCTTCAGTTGTAGAGTGATATTAGCAATCAAACAACAACTGAAAACAAGCTCTAAAAGATTGGAAATTGAAAGCCTTAAACAAAACTCTTTCTCTTTTGAAAACAATGAAAACTTGGTATTTTCTTGGTAAATAACAAAGACTCATCTCCCACTATTTATAGGGAGAGAATAGGTTAAAACACATTTCTTTACACCTGTTTTGATCTGAAAAAGAGCCCCAACAACTCCCTAAAACTCTGTTAAAAGAGAAACAAAAAACAGATTTTCAGAATTGCCCAAAGAGGAAAGAGCCGTTAGGCTGCAGCAGGCCTGGCGGTCGACCGGTCCGGTCGACCGTCGCCCTGCTGGAATAGAGCCGTTGGGCTCCGGTCGACCGGTCCGGTCGACCGTCCACTTTGAGGAAACACAGTTTCCTTCTTCCGGTCGACCGGTCCGGTCGACCTAGAAATCCTGAGAGCAATCTGCTCTCCTCCGGTCGACCGGGCCGGTCGACCGAGGAAACCTGTGACCAAAATGTTTCCGTCCGGTCGACTGGTCCGGTCGACTGACAGACATGCACGGTCTGTGCATGTCTTGCCACAGTGCCGGTCGACCGGGCCGGTCGGCCGGTCTGGCCTGAAACACAAAAATTACAGTTTTTGAAGTTGGGAAATTTTTGTTTTAAAAAATATTTTGAAATAGTTTTATGCAAGATAGTCTATACACATGTTTAGAAACAAGATGTTAAATTTGTAACTCATTGGATACATGTATATATAAACTAAGGCATAAAACCAAGTTTTATCAAGAAAACATAAATACAAAAACTTCAAACCTTTTGATAAAAACGAATTGTGTGTGTGTGTTTTTCCTAGAGACAAATTTCCTATATTCAAACTTTAACATTCTAAACTTACAAACTTCTAAAAGACTTCAAGGCAACGCTTCAAGATGGGCTATCTTCACTTGATCTTCAATTTTGCATCTTGAGCCCAATTTGAGTTGTCTTGAGTCCAATGCACCTTCCTTAAGGGAAGAAGTCATCTCTTTAAGTTATAAACCTGAAACACACTTAAACAACAAATGATATTAGTACAAATAACTAATATGTTTTGTAATCATCAAAACACACTAAAATGGGTTGATTGTAACCTTGGGCCAACAATCTCCCCCTTTTTGATGATGACAAAACATATAAGTTATTTAAACAAAAATGGAAGAAGAGCTTGGGAAAGCTCCCCCTCAAATAATGCTATGTATGAAGTATGAATATGAAGAGCTATCAAAACCATACATGAGGCATTGAAAAACACAATTTGAGAGAATAAGTAATTTTTGTCAAAACTCAAATACTTAAACATTGTTAAAAATTCAACAATAACAAACATATCAATATCAAACATAAACTTATCTTTTTCTCCCCCTTTTTGTCATACATCAAAAAGGGTTAAAACAAATTAAAACAAAAATAAACAAACTAAAAGATTTTCAAGAATCAATCATACAAACATTTAACTCTCCACAAATAAATGAAAATCTAGCATAATCTAGAGGTTTAGTAAAAATATCTGCTAGTTGAAAATCAGTTGAAACATAATCTATATCTATATCACCTTTTTCAAAGTGATCTCTAAGAAATGATACCTAATATCAATGTGTTTGGTTTTACTATGTTGATTAGCATTTTTGGTCATGTGAATTGTACTAGTATTATCACAATAAATCTTAACATGATCAAAATGTAAATCAAAGTCGAGTAGAGTATGTTTCATCCAGAGTACTTGTGCACAACAAGCTCCGGCTGCTACATACTCCGCCTCGGCGGTTGATAGGGCTACACTATTTTGCTTTTTGGAAGACCAAGATACAAGACAATTACCTAAGAATTGGCATGTTCCACTTGTGCTCTTCCTATCTACCCTACAACCCGCATAGTCGGCATCCGAATAACTAGTCATGGTAAATTGACCGGTTTTCGGATACCACAAACCTAATTCAATTGTGCCCTTAAGATACCTAATTATGCGTTTTACCGCTATTAAGTGTGATTCCTTAGGACATGATTGAAAACGTGCACATAAACAAACTGAAAACATTATATCCGGCCTACTAGCCGTTAAATACAGTAAACTACCAATCATGTTACGAAATAATTTGATGTCTACATCCTTACCTTGTTCGTCCTTGTCAAGTTTCGTAGTGGTTGCCATGGGAGTCTTGCTTACTTTGGATCCTTCAAGCCCGAACCTCTTGATGATTTCTTTGGTGTATTTGGCTTGATTAATGAATATCCCATCACTCCGTTGCTTGATTTGGAGTCCAAGGAAGTAGTTGAGCTCCCCATCATAGTCATCTCGAATTCGTCCTTCATGCATGACTCAAAAGCTTGGCAAAGAGACTCATTAGTAGATCCAAAAATAATGTCATCACATATATTTGTACTATGAGTATATCTTTGTCAACATGTTTGGTAAATAAAGTTTTATCAATTTTACCTTTCTTAAAATCATTTGAAATTAAAAATGAAGACAATCTTTCATACCAAGCCCTAGGGGCTTATTTTAAACTATAAAGAGCCTTATCTAATTTGTAAACAAAATTAGGGTGTGTAGGATCAACAAACCCGGGGGTTGTTCAACATACACCTCATCAATATAACCATTAAGAAAAGCACTCTTTACATCCATTTGAAATAACTTGAAATCTTTAAATGAGGCATAAGCTAAGGTCATCCTATGGCTTCGAGCCGTGCTACGGGTGCAAAGGTTTCTTCAAAATCGATTCCCTCGATTTGAGTGTAACCTTGGGCAACTAACCTAGCCTTGTTTCTAACTACATTACCCGATTCATCCAACTTGTTCTTAAACATCCACTTAGTACCAATAGTTGGTCTATCGTGGGGCCTAGGAACAAGATGCCATACTTGGTTGCGCTCAAATTGATTGAGCTCCTCTTGCATAGCAAGCAACCAATATGAATCGGCCTCGGCCTCGAGGACATTTTTTTGGTTCTATGTGTGAAATAAAAGCAAAATTACCACAAAAATCTTGAAATTTAGAGCGAGTGGTTACCCCTTTTGATACTTCACCTATGACGAGGTCCTTGGGATGATGAGGATTGAATCTCCAATCCTTTGGTAGTGGTTGAGTAGGCTCCACTTGATTTGCTTGATGCTCATTTCCTTGGGCCTCTTCCACTTTGGCTTCACTTCCTTCATCATCCTTTGGCTTGTCTCCCATGGTAGAAGCATCCTCCAAGGTCACCTTCTCCAAACTCTCATCTAAAGCATCAATTTCTACAACATTCTTAACAAAAGAGTTAGATTCCTCAAATTTAACATGAATAGATTCCTCAATAGTCAAAGATGATCTATTGAAGACTCTATAAGCCTTACTAGTATTTGAGTAACCTACAAAAATAGCCTCATAAGATCTAGCATCAAATTTTCCTAAATATTATTTGTATTTAAAACAAAACATTTACAACCAAAAACTTTGAAATAAGAAAACATTAGGTTTTCTAGAAAAATACATTTTAAAAGAAGTCTTAGTAGTATTTTTACACAAGAAAACACGATTTGCTATGTAACATGAAGTATTAACGGCCTCCGCCCACAAATAATGTGGTAGACCGTATTCATTTAGCATTGTCCTAGCCATCTCTTGTAAAGTACGATTTTTCCGCTCAACTACTCCATTTTGTTGTGGAGTTCTAGGACAAGAAAGTTCATGTTTTATTCCATGTTCCTCACAAAAAGTGGTAAAGGGAAGGTTAATGAACTCACCTCCTCTATCACTTCTTATTCTTATTATTGAGGTGTCTTTTTCCTTTTCAACTCTTTTCTTAAAGGCTTGAAAATGTGAAAAGGTTTGACTTTTATGTTCAAGAAAATAAACCCAAGTAAATCTTGAAAAATCATCTACCAACACAAAAGCAAATCTATTCCCACTTAAACTTTTGGTTTGTGTTGGGCCAAATAAATCCATGTGGATTAACTCTAAGGGACGTGATGTCATGATATCCTTAATTGACTTGAAAGAAGACTTAGTTTGTTTCCCAAATTGACATGCGTCACAAACTTTGTCCTTTTCAAAATTCAATGAAGGTATACCTTTCACCATTTCCTTTGAGTTAAGCCTAGATATATGGTCAAACGAAATATGGCCTAATCTCCTATGCCACAACAAAGAGTAGTCATCGAGGGCTTTTAAACATGTAATGTTACAAGACATATTTAACATATCTATCATATATACATTACTTTCACGAGAACCGGAAAACACACAAACATTAGAATTTTTATCAACTACTTTACAAACAACATTGTCAAAAATAACATCAAATCCTTTATCACATAATTGACTAACACTCAAGAGGTTATGCTTGAGGCCGTCTACTAAAACTACATTTTCAACTAAAGGTGATGTGCCAAGTTTTACATTACCGATACCGATGATTTTACCCTTGGCGTCATCTCCGAAGGTGACGGTGCCACCTTCATGATATCTTGATAGGGTTGCAAAATTGTTGATGTCCCAAGTCATGTGCCTTGAGCAACCGCTATCAAGATACCACAATCCTCTACGTTTTTGAGCTTTGGAAAGTACCTACATCATTAAAACAATTGTTGACTTTGGTACCCAAACTTTCTTGGGTCCTTGAAAGTTAGTGTTACGAACTCAAATATTATGATGTGAAGCATTTAATCTATCATAACAAAAATTAGCTACATGACCTTTACGACCACAAAATGAGCATGTAAACACTTTTCTATACATAAATGCATGATGTGTACATGTAGGGTGAGCATGCTTTGGGGGTTTGCCATGATGTGGAGGTTGTGTGGTGTGTGCATGAGCATGGGCATGATGAACATTTTTCTTAGAAGCTTGTTTCTTAGGAAACATAGCCTCAATCTTCTTCTTATCAAACTCACTACATTTTTTCAAAACAATTCCTAATGAGTCTATTCTTTCCTTAAGCATAGCAATCTCATTAGCATCAACAAATGGGGTCTTGCCTTTACAAGAAATCTTATATTTTTCAAATTCATTTTTAGTGGAAACCAAAGAAGAATGCAAGTCATTATTTTCTTTAGAAAGATTTACAACTTGAAGACTAAGAGATTCATTATCCTTTTTCATTTTCAAATATTTCTTCTTTAAGAAATCATAATTATTAGAAAGTTCTATAAATGCTTCTCCTAGTTCATCCATTGATAGATCTACATCTAAAGAAGTAGGAGAGGTTACCTTGCTTGTGCTTTCATTAGCCATGAAGCACATATTGGCGGTGTCAATCTCCTCCTCGGATTCGCTTTCGGAATCCCATGTTGCCTTCATAGCTTTCTTCTTGTAGGGCTTCTTGGATGAAGATGGCTTCACTTTGTCCGGACACTCCGCTACAATGTGTCCCGGCTTTTGGCAATTGAAGCATGTGATCTTTCTTTCTTCCTTGCCTCCTTGCCATCTCCTTCTCCCTTGGAATTTCGCCTTGTTGTACATTCTCCGGACATTCTTGACTAGAAGAGAGAGCTCTTCGTCATCTTCTTCTTCATCGTCCTCGTCGGAGATAGTAGCTTGACTTTTGAAGGCGATAGTCTTCTTTTTGGAGGGAGCCATCTCCTCCCTTGCTTTCCTCTCCATCTCATGGGTTTTTAGATTCCCAATGAGACCAATGAGCTTCATCTCATCTTTATCATTGAGTTCTTTCAACGTTGTTGCTTTCACTTCCCATGATGGAGGAAGAGCCCGGATGATCTTTCTTACTCTTTGATCATTGTCAATATCTTCACCTAGAGAAGAAAGTCCATTAGTAATCTTGGTAAATTTTGTAACCATATCATCTATGTTTCATTCTCTTGCATGCTAAAATTTTCATATTGGGACCGAAGAAGGTCTATCTTGGCCCTCTTCACTTGTGATGTCCCCTCATGTGTGACTAACAAATGGGTCCAAAATCTCATATGCGGATTTGCAATGGATGACTCTAGCTATGTCATCATCATTGAGGGCTTGTAGGAGTGCATAATGAGCCTTAGCATTGGCGTCAAACTCCTTGATCTCAATTTCGGACCAAGTAGATTCATCACCATCGGGAACACTAAAGGACTTAGTCACGGCCTTTGCAACTCGACTACCTAGAGATTGCAAGAACACGGTCATCTTAACCTTCCATATGGGAAAGTTAAGTCCATCAAACTTAGGGGGTGTCTTGATACCATCGGCCATGTTTACTAAGTGGATATGAATGATATGATTAGCAATGAGAGGATCTCTCTAAGGTTGTTAAGCCAAATCCTAGAGTCCAGCTCTGATACCAATTGAAATACACCTAGAGGGGGGGTGAATAGGTGTTATTGCTAATCTAATGCTCTTTTTCAACTTAATTAAATGAGTGATGCAACGATCCCTCAAAAACACAACTAAGAGCCGTATACCCCGTTAAGGGTTCTGAACTCCTTCCTCCCAATTCCCCGTAAAATGGGTTAGAGGTGCGCAATGCAATCGTGTTGTATTGAGGATTGATCGAACAAGATAAGAATGAAATGCTATGATGAAATGCACACAAATAATATAGCAAGTAAAGTAAACAAGATAAGATTGCACAAATAAAGGGTTAGTTCTCAAGCAAATAATTGAAGACAATATAAAGCAAGAGAAATGTAAAGCAAGAATAACGCAAAGGCAATCGCAAACACAATGATTGTTTCGAGGTCGAGCCACTGCTCTAGTCCCGCCTTCACCTCAGTGAAGGGTTTCCACTATCCACCGAGGATCCCGTAACAAGTTTGGTCTACCGAAGACCGCAAGCCCGTAGCTTCACAATTACAAAGAACTCCACCTAGGAGTTGTCTCCACAAGAACAAGTATCACAAGAACAATAGTGATCTCAACTAGACCACCAAACACTTTTACAATCTCTCACTCTTTTTTACAACTTCACTATAGAATGAATATATGATTTTTGGCTCTATGAAGTGTGGTGAGAAATCTTCAGTTGTAGAGTGATATTAGCAATCAAACAACAACTGAAAAACAAGCTCTAAAAGATTGGAAATTGAAAGCCTTAAACAAAACTCTTTCTCTTTGAAAACAATGAAACTGGGTATTTTCTTAGTAAATAACAAAGACTCATACTCCCACTATTTATAGGGAGAGAATAGGTTAAAACACATTTCTTTACACTGTTTTGATCTGAAAAAGAGCCCAACAACTCCTAAAACTCTGTTAAAAGAGAAACAAAAAACAGATTTCAGAATTGCCCAAAGAGGAAAGAGCCGTTAGGCTGCAGCAGGCCTGGCGGTCGACCGGTCCGGTCGACCGTCGCCCTGCTGGTGGAATAGAGCCGTTGGGCTCCGGTCGACCGATCGGGTCGACCGTCCACTTTGAGGAAACACAGTTTCCTTCTTCCGGTCGACCGGTCCGGTCGACCTAGAAATCCTGAGAGCAATCTGCTCTCCTCCGGTCGAACGGGCGGTCGACCGAGGAAACCTGTGACCAAAATGTTTCTGTCCGGTCGACTGGTCGGTCGACTGACAGACATGCACGGTCTGTGCATGTCTTGCCACAGTGCCGGTCGACCGGCCCGGTCGGCCGGTCTGGCCTGAAACACAAAAATTACAGTTTTGAAGTTGGGAAATTTTTGTTTAAAAAATATTTTGAAATAGTTTTATGCAAGATAGTCTATACACAGTTTAGAAACAAGATATTCAATTTGTAACTCATTGGATACATGTATATATAAACTAAGGCATAAAACCAAGTTTTATCAAGAAAACATAAATACAAAAAACTTCAAACCTTTTGATAAAAAACGAATTGTGTGTGTGTGTTTTTCCTAGAGCCAAATTTTCCTATATTCAAACTTTAACATTCTAAACTTACAAACTTCTAAAAGACTTCAAGGCAACGCTTCAAGATGGGCTATCTTCACTTGATCTTCAATTTTGCATCTTGAGCCCAATTTGAGTTGTCTTGAGTCCAATGCACCTTCCTTAAGGGAAGGAAGTCATCTCTTTAAGTTATAAACCTGAAACACACTTAAACAACAAATGATATTAGTACAAATAACTAATATGTTTTGTAATCATCAAAACACACTAAAAATGGGTTGATT
>JAVJIF010026309.1:0-24072 GCA_038442645.1 Agave tequilana
GCAATTAGCTTGGACCACCAATGTGAGTCATAGCGGTTATACAAATTTATGTCATTACTCCCTCTATGTACCACAACATTGATAACCCTCACTAATAGAGTCTATAACCAAAAAACGACCTGTAATTTGTCTTGTCAAGACTTTTCCTATTTAACAAACATCCATACATAATATGTGCACACACAGTTGGATAAGGAAATATAGAAACAAACTTTTATTGCGCAATAGTGTCAATTACATAAGCACCAAAACATACATCACAGATTACTCAAAAGACCCATTCTAATAACATGTTCTTTGAATGTCTTTGGAGGTAATCCCTTGGTCAATGGATCAGTAACCATTAGAGTGGTACTTATATTCTCAATTGACACTCGTTGTTTCTGAACTCTTTCTCTAACGACTAAGTACTTAAGTCCATGTGTCTGGAACCACTAGAGTATTACCATTCTTAAAGAAGAAAAACGGCTGCTGTATTATCACAAAATATCTTCAGCGGCCTGGCAATAGAATCAACTACACCAAGTGCTGAAATGAAATTGCGTAACCATAATGCATGATTCGTGGCCTCGAAACATGCTACGAACTCAGCCTCCATCGTGGATGAAGCAGTGATAGACTGCTTTACGCTCTTCCACGAGATTGCCCCACCAGCTAGCTGAATATAAAGCCTGAGGTAGACTTTCTGCTATCTGGGCAACCAGCAAATCTGATCCGAATAACCGATACTTCCAACTGATCTCATCTCCTATATGTGAGCATATAATCCTTCGTCCCTTGAAGATACTGCATCACTTTCTTTGCCAATTTCCAATGCTCCATTCCTGGATTACTCTGGTATCTTCCTAACATTCCAACAGCAAAGCTGATATCTGGCCTGGTACAAGTATGTGCATACATCAAGCTCCCAACTGCTAACGCATAAGGAACTTTCTGCATTTGTTTCTTCTCTAAGTCATTTCTTGGACACTGACTCCCACTTAATTTGTCACCCTTCATGATGTGTGCACAACTGGCTGAACATAGTTCATGTGAAATCTTTCCAAGACCGATTGATATAACCTTTCTGAGACAGTCCTAACAATCCTTGAGATCTATCCTGAAGATCTTTATGCCAATGACATAAGCTGCCTCACCCATATCAACCATCTTAAAGTTCTTAGTAAGATAGTTTTTTGGTTTCATACAGTAAACCAACATCACTACTGGCTAACAAAATATCATCCACATACAGAACCAAAAAGATAAACTTGCTCCCACTGATCTTCAGATATATACACTGATCAACAGTGTTTTCTGTAAATCCGAATGAGGTAATGGTATCATTAAACGTTATATACCATTGCCTGGAAGCGTTCAGTCTCGTTTTCAGTAGATGATTCTTTAATTTGCAAGCCAAGTGTTCTTTTCCTTTCTTGAGAACCCTTCAGGTTGCTCCATGTATATTTTCTTATCCAAATTTCCATTCAGAAAAGATGTTTTCACATCCATTTGATGTAACTCTAAGTCATAATGAGCTACAAGGGCCATAATGATTCTAAAAGAGTCCTTCTTTGATACTGGAGAGAAGGTTTCTCTATAATCAATGCCTTCTTTCTGAGTGAAACCTTTAGCCACAAGTCTGGCCTTATATCGTTCGATATTGCCTTTGCGTCGCGCTTGGTCTTAAAGACCCATTTACACCCGACTTTCTTACAGTTACTAGGCAATTCGACGAGATCCCAGACTTTATTTTGGTCCATAGATTTCAACTCTTCATTCATAGCATCAATCCATTTGCTAGAATCATTACTTTCATGGCTTGTGAAAATGAAACTGGATCTTATTAATCCCAATATCGAAATCAGATTCCTGTAGATACACCACATAATCATCTGAAATGGCAGATCTCTTTCCCTTTGAGATTCCTCAAAGCTGCCGGTTGTGGTGGTTCTACAACATTTTCAGTGGCGATATCCTCATGAAGTGGTGAACCATTATCATTATGTTGTTCTGGTGACTCAGCTTGATGATCAAGCTGAGGGACAACATTTCTCTTGAAGAAAGGGTATTGGGATATTTACCCTTATCACCTCAAGATCCACCTTTCTTGGTTCATCACTCCCACTAATTTCGCCATTCTCAAGAAATCTGGCATTACCAGTTTCAACAATTCTGGTACTATGGTTAGGACAATAGAATTTGTACCCTTTAGACTTATCTGGATAACTAATGAAATATCCAGATATGTCCTGGAGTCTAATTTTTTTCATGTGGATTATATATTCTAGCCTCTGCTGGACAACCCCAAACATGTAAATGTCTTAAACTAGGTTTCCTATCAGTCCACAACTCGAAAGGAGTTTGTTTGAGACTGCCTTACTAGGAACCCTGTTCAAGATATACATAGCAGTCTTTAAGGCTTCATTCCACAATGAATAGGTATATTAGAGAAGCTCATCATGCTCCTAACCATATCCATAAGTGTCCGGTTTCGCCTTTCAGCAACTCCATTCTGCTGAGGCGTACCTGGCATTGTGTATTGAGCACAAATGCCATGCTTTTCTAGAAATTTGGCAAATGGGCCAGGATTCTGTCCTGACTCATCGTATCTTCCATAATACTCACCACCTCGATCTGATCTCATGATTTAACTTTTCTATCTAATTGTCTCTCGACTTCTGTAATGAACACCTCAAGGATGTCAACAGCCTGAGACTTTTCATGAATTAGATATACATAACCATAACGAGACAGATCGTCTATAAAGGTAATAAAGTATCTCTCTCGTAAAAACATGGAATAGAGAGTGGTCCGCAAATGTCTGTATGAATAATCTCAAGAAGCTCTTTGCTTCTTGTGGCACCTTTCTTGGTGTGTTGGTTTGCTTTCCTTTTATGCAATCCACACACACACCAAAATCAGTGAAGTCTAGGTTATCCAAAATCTCATTCTTCACTAATCTTTCAATTCTATCCCTGAAGATATGCCCCAGTCGTCTATGCCACAAGATAGAAGATTTTTCATCAATTAAGCACATTTAGAACCAACATTCGAATGCAGGGTTAAAAGAGATTGTGCAAACTCATAATTCAAGGAAATTTTATACAAACCATTACATAAAATTTCATGTCCAACCGAAATTGAATTAAACATCAAATTGAGTTCCACAACTAAATAAAACTGAATATCCAACAACATCTAATTTGGATAAAGACATTAAATTCTTAGAAATCGAAGGTACATAAAAAGTGTCTACAAGATCCATCTGAAGACCG
This sequence comes from Agave tequilana, assembly GCA_038442645.1. NCBI lineage: Eukaryota > Viridiplantae > Streptophyta > Magnoliopsida > Asparagales > Asparagaceae > Agave > Agave tequilana. Next base: position 3,258 of record JAVJIF010026309.1, read on the forward strand.
TCTCTAAGAGTAGTCGATAAGTTCCAACAGTCTCGACCTCCACTTTGAGACGGTTCCCCATAAAGACAAATCTTTCACTTTCTTCGGTTTCTGGTTGTAAGGAATCCCTGCTTTGAATTAGTTATGTGAGTTGTGGCTCCAGAGTCAATTCACCAAGTATTAGAAGGAACTTCAGCAAGATTTGATTCATAACATACAAAAGAAAGATTCATACCTTTCTTTCGAACCAAGCCTTTCTCTTGTTGCAATCCTTCTTCACATGTCCTTTCCTGCCACAAAAGTAGCATTTGACAGTGAAACTCTTTCCATGACCTGGCTACTTTCACCAGGTTCATTCCCTTTTTGGTGGAAACTCTTACCTCTTCCATACTTTCCTTCTTATGTATAGCTCCTTGAGTTACTGCCAACACCGAGTGATGTCCTTCTTGCCTCAGTCTCACTTCCTCTTGAATGCACATATTAGTCAGTTCATTCAGATTCCACTTATCTTATGAGTATTATAGTGAATCTTGAATGGTCCGAATTGAGGAGGAAGTGAGTTGAGGATGAACTATACTAAGAAGGATTCATCTACTTTCATTCCCAGTGTTCCTAACTTCGCAGCTTTATCAGTCATGTTGAGAATATGTTGTTGGACTCCTCTACTACCATCATATTCATGGTAGTTAACTCAGCCATAAGAGTGCCAGCCAATGACTTATCAGCAGATTTAAACCGGTCTTTTACAGCAGTTAAGAGTTCTGAAGCGTTAGCTGTCTGAGGGAGTGAAGTTTTGATATTGTTGGCAATGGTCATTTTAATGAACATGAGACTGAGTCTGTTCGACTTTTCCCTGGCTTTAGCATGGACTAATCTGATCTGCTGTACTTTCAGCAGTGATTTCCTCAGGTTTCTCAACTAGTAGAGCCATGTCAAGATCCAGTACACCCAGTGTGAATTGGACATGTTCAAACCATTCAGAAAAGTTTGTACCATCCAGGGCTGGAATGCTAGATGCATGAGAGTGAAGGGAAGTGGGAACGTTCACTGAAACAAAATAGGATAATGCTCACATTAAGGCTCGAATCAATACAAAAGCATTAAATTTATGAAGATGAACTATTGATATCACTTTGATTTCTCCTTGGGCGAAACCTAAGCATATCCAGTGTTTCACTCTACAGGTGAGACCTTTTATCACCTATGTAGGTCTAATATAATTTATGCCACTAGACAGTAAGTCATGTTACCTTGGGTATCCAATTCTACACCGCTGAGTTGCATAAATTACACTACCCTACCCGGTTCGTAATTATTTGAAAGAGACTTTCCTTTGGGCGAGTCCCAATCTCCTAACTAGAACCGCCACCGAGAATATTATTGACTTTATGTCACCCTTATTGACAAATCTTTTATGTAGTTGTATATTCATAAGGCTCACTAATGTAGGTCATTTTGGCAACTACTAAATCAATAAACCGTATGAATATAAAACTAACCAACAATATTCTCTAACCTTTTATTTGAGTTATTCTATAATACTCCAATATTGTCACTTGACCAATATCAATCAATATTAACACAATAACATTAAATGTGTACCATACATTTATGATTGAATTAAACAAATATTAGTCGACTGGTCAAGGTAATCCTAGTCGACTAGGGTAAAGACAAGTCGACTATAAAGGTAAGACTAGTCGACTAGGGGCAAGGCAAGTCGACTATAAATGAAAGGCTAGTCGACTGACAAAGAAACAGAGAACCAAACAACTCTCAGGTCAACCTGTTAGTCGACTAGGGCAAGGGGTTAGTCGACTATACAGATTATTAGTCGACTAACCAAAAGATCAAGTCGACCGACAGTAAAAATACAGAGAGTCATAATATTCTGGGAGGAGACCTAGTCGACTAGTATAGTGGGCAAGTCGACTAGCAGTCGATGAAACAGAACACTTACAACTGTTAATCGACTGAAGCCTTTTCAATAGGAAAAATTAGGGTTTGTAATTCAACAAAAAATTAATTCTAATCCAAGTGATTACACAATTAGAGGAATATTATAGAATTAATAGGATTTTGAAGAATAGCCAACTAAAACTTCTTTAAAAAACTACAGTAGAATGATCAAAAATTACAAAACCTAATTTTCCATCTTGAAACAGTTAATCATGGCAAAACCTAAATTGTACATAATCTTAATTCCGAGATGCATAGATTCTTAGCCTAGCTCTGATACCAAATGTAAGAATTTAAACTTAATGATTTCATGAAGGTCAAATTACCCAATAATAGATCTTAAATCCATACATCTCAAGAACAAATATATAATAAATACATACCTGAAGCCATATGAACGATTGATGAAGGTAAATTGATGTAGATCTCAATCTCTTTCTTTTCTCCTTGCAAAAACCCTAATCTGTAAACTCTTTCTTCTCTCGGTCTCCTTCTTTTCACAAACCCAAAAAAACTAAAAAGTGATGGATGCACAAAAGGGGGTTTGTTTTCCTATAATGGAGGAGAGAAGAGGGTCTACGTTTGCAAGTAACCATATGGATAAAACACACCCATCATGGCCCTTAATATCCCATATGATTATTAAACTTTATACAAATGTAACCTTTATATTGGGCACTTATTTTATATCAGTTAACTATTATTATGGAATCCAATAATAAGTAAAAGGTTAGTGGGCCACTTAATGTGAGACTAACAGAAGAAGGATCCAACACAACAAATGACTTACAAAAACGATCGCCTTTCATCTTTTGCTCTATGGACCTGGGTACACATTTTAAGTTCAAGTAATCTGATGAGCTTTGTGGCATGAGTATTTTTATATGAACTTGTACTCGTGTCTAACACACACCCGTGTCAGACACTGAGACTTCCTTGAACATTTTTAAAACATTTTCGAACTTATTTTCATTGATGTACAAATTTTTTTAGTCAGGAAACTTGTTAGGTACTTCTTGGACACATGTTTTACATTTATTTTACACCTTTTTTTTTGCTCACATTACTTATTTGAAATGGTGATTTACTTTCTTGTTGTATTAGAGACTATACTTTCAGTGAAACAAAAAATGCCATCAAGATCTTAACTTGTATAAACTTATAATAAATTATATATGTTAAATATAAGAAGTTAGACACATTGAATTATGTGTATGAACTTTTAGATGCAAATATATGATTATGCATGTATTATTTATTATTGATATGATGATGCAGGTTCTATTTTATATAATCTGAAACTCTGAAAAGCAACTTATACAAAAATTTGATATAATATTAGAATTTGGGAAATGAATGTGTGTGAGTAGAATTTGGTCCTTGGAAATAGTTGAATGTGACTGCAAAATGCAAATTGTCTTGTACATTTGCAGAAACTTTAGATGGTGAATGAAGAATGGCGACTCCTCTGTTGTTGTGCATAGCCTATATATATATAGTTTAATTATGTGGAATTATAAGGGAGAAAAGGCTAAAGAACTAGATTAAAAAAAATTACACAATATTTTTTTTATCCAAGCAAACAAAAGGGGATGAAGTTGATTATACAAATATTGCACATTTATTTTTAACTTGCAAACTTTGGTCGATTTTAAAAGTTTTCACTTCCATTTCAATCCAAATACCTTGTGTATTGGAAATGGTGAAGTCTGGGAAAAAAATGGTTTTGGACTCACCAAACACAAAGTAACCACAAACTAGTATAAGTTTATGTGTCTTATGCTGACTATGGTCCTCATATTTTTTGCCTTGGGCCCCAGGTTTGGGTGTGGAGGAGCATGTGATTAATTTAAAGAACTCTTTGCTGTGAATTTAGAACATAGGGGCCGAAAATTACAAGTTGTTCAAGATAAATATACAATTGTACTATTGTCAGCAACATATACATGGAAATTCACATGCATACAACCCCACTCAAATCTTTAACCCAAAATTTTGCTCTTTATTGATGTGACCAACAATAGTAAGACTCTAGTCTAGTGTCAGGTGCAACAAGAAGTGAATATACAGGACAAAAATTTTGCCCTCACAGAAGAAGGGCTATTTGTACATATGTCTCTTGAGAGGAAGGAACTATGGGGAAACATCTGCATGCACACATACCCACATCCAGATGTCTGATAATATTTTTAGGTAACAATCTGTATAGTTTGATGCTAATTGTTGTGAATTTAGGGAGACGCTCTCACGAGTGGATCGACTGGGGCGGTGCAAACAGAAACAAATCATAGGATCTACTAAGAAAATGTGAAGAAGAGAAAAAGATATTTCAAAGTAGATAGAAATCTAACAAACAATATAACGTGATTACACCGATCAAACAGATCATGTGTACGTCCACGGGAGAAGGAGAGAGAAATTTATTTAAACTTTGGGGAATACAATAAAAATTACTTACACCTCATGCCGATAAGATACGAGCGCTTGATGACCGCCAAGAACAGCGAACTCTTGTTGCTAAGTTTCTCTCACGAATGACTCACCTAGATAAATTACACCCTTAGAAATTACAAATTAATTGGATTCTCTTGAAAATACATTGAAGGCCACCCTTAAGAGGTTATTTATAAATCATAGAACTCTTCTAGTCTTAAACAAACTCCATCAATACGAATGATCGGCAAAAGCAAGCACGATAATAAGTAAAAAGAGTGGGGTCGAAGTTAGCTTTTGCGATTCTTCAGTAGTAGCGAAGTGGCTATACGGGTCATATCCACAAGGAGGGAGAGCGATGGAAGCTTGATGCGACTTTTATGTTCAAGAAAAGAGAAGGACTTTGTTTCAAGTAAAGAATTGAAAATGAAAACAAGTTTGTTGCAAGAATAGTTTTGAATTAGTTTGCTTATTGTAAAAGTGGATTTTCTTAGTGGTAAAGGCGCATGGCTAACTTTCTACTAATTGCTCCCACTAATCTCTAACTTTTAAAATATATAGCCTCATGATGATTCATAGGCAAGCATAACCCTTATGCATTGGAACTCTTCACGTGGAAATCGAGTGAAAGTTCTTCCTAAAACTTAACTTTACACGACAAAAATTCGGACATTCTCTTATTAAGATCCAATAAAATGCGAGAATAAGGGAAGATACGAGTGCACTAATGGTATCGGCAAAGTTAAAAGAAAAGTTTCTAACTTACAACAACAAATAAAATACGCAACCCATAGATCATCAAAAAAATATTAAGCATGAAATATAAGAAAGTAAATACTTATAGGTAAGTAAGAGTTAGAACCCTCGTCTTAAGATGTCATAACTCTCATTTGCACAAGTCTTGTTTGACACTATTGATTCATTTGGGTTATCAATCAAGTGTTAGAAATTAGTGGGCTAGTAGTTAGTTAGCCATGCTATGGAAGAGTTAGTTAGATATGGTAGTAAAAGAAGCAACAAAAGAAAAGGGAGAAAGGGGAAGGGAGTTACACTACAAGAAAGTAAAAGAAAAGAAGTGAAGAGGAAAACAAGTTGCACTATAACAAGTGTTGGCCCAGAGGCCTTCCACTCTAGTTTTGATGATGATTAACTCATGTAGTTATGTTTACTAATATCTTGTGATGCTTAGTTCAGATACTTAACCAAGATATTAGTAGATGATCAGTTTCAACAAAGGTGTTTGGAGCTTTTCACATGGTGATTCAAGAGTCCGAGCGTCAAAGTTCATATCTAGCACTCGTTGGAGTCAAGCTCGGTGGATCACGTTTGGATCGAGTTGACTTGGAGACGGAGCTCTACAAGAAGACTTCGATACATAGTTTAGTTTTTATTTAGATCCATTTGTTAAAGATTAGATAGTGTGATATGCTCAAGTTCACAACACACATGCGTTTCATGTTTTGATTTTAGTTTTCGATTTTTGGTTTAACCGATCTTAGTTTTCATGAATAGATAGAATCAACAAGTTTACATGGTTTAATATATATTAGATTTGTTCTATATACATGTATGCTTCAACTATTTAAACAAACATTTGTTTGATAGTCTATTTCATGAGTTTGGTGTTTTGGTATTTTAACAAAACATATTTTTGGATTTAAAGTCAAAAACATTGATATATATCTTTATATGTATATTAGAGTATATTCATATACCACATGCTTAAAAGTTATTTAAATATTATGTTTTTGTATTTGGATGAGTTTTGGACAAAGTGAATTTTCAATTCAAAAATCTAAGTTTTGGAAAATACAGATTTTGGTTTTTGGCAAAATTTCTAAGTCACAAAAATGGTTCAAATAGTTTGAAATATGTGTTGAATTTTTCACACATGTTTGTATATCAAAGTATTATACTGAAACTATTTTTGTGAATTTTTAGAGAATTTATGGGATTTATTTGGCATTTATAAACCCAGGTTTTAAGTCTTAAAATATTTCTGCCAGGCTCTGGCGGTCGACCGGCCCAGTCGACCGGACCAGGAGCCGGTCGACCAGAGCGATCGACCGGACGTGCACAAGAATGTGCACAAGGTCGTGTCAGTTGGCCAATCGACCGTACGGTCGACCGACTGAAGGCAACCCACTCTCGGGTTGCCTCGGTCGACCGGGTGATTAGTCTCTAATTTTGCATAATTTTCATCACATTCTCATATTTATTTAATAATAAATTCTGCTAATAATACCTTACTTTCTTGATTCTAGGTCCATGGTGTGCAATGAAGAAGAAGACCCTAAATCACCATTTAATTGGTGATTAAAGGCCTATTAAGATAGCCATTGACCTAGGAGGCTGATTTCGTCAAAATCAGGGGCCCAAAACCAGAAACCGGGTGCTCCAGTCGACAGGGGGACAACCGGGCAGCGCGCAGCAGCGGCCGCGAAAACGCGGCCTTGCCCGCGTTTCCGCGGCTTCCTTGTGGAGCCGCGCGCCAAGATTTGACGCGCGGCTCCGTATGTGTACCCAGATGCTCCATGTTGCCTATAAAAGCCCTGGACTTTCAGAGCAAGAGATATGCAGAGTTTTAGGAGTAGTTTCATTTTCATTTTGTAATTTAGGGTAGTGTAGTGTAGTTTTTCTTCTTCTTCCTCCCTTGTATTTTCCATTTCTTGTAGATCTTGTATTAGGGAGAGAGAGTGGTACATGTTGGGAAGCAAGAGTGCTTGTAATAGAAGGTGACAATCTATAAAAGGTGCTCTCTTACCCTCTCTATGTTTTCTTCTCTCCAATCTCTTTACATGTGTAGCTAACTTTTCTCTCATAGCAACTAACCACTAACCACCAACTTACTAACTTCTTTTATGATAATCTACATGAATCTAATAGCCTTGTTTTGGTCTTGCTCTTGCAAGAGCCATTGATGGCTCATGATGATGGATCTAACTCTAACTTTCTAACTCTCTAAACAAGCTAACATTACTTTATTTCATGCTTGCTCTTATTGGGTTTTGATGATTTAAGTGTAGCTTGAACTTGTTTGTTGAGTTGGGTTGTGATGAGTTACATATGGGTCATACTTTGAATCGCTCTTGAACCAAGGACTAGTGATGGCCAATGATACATGTGAGGCAACTATCACTAAGAGGTTAGCATGTTGGTAGAGTCATTAGTAGCTAGTAGCCATGGGTTTTCTTTCTTTTTTACTTTATTTTAGATATAAAAACAAAACCACAAAAACCATTCTTTTCTATGTTTCCCACTTCTTTGTGTTTCACCGTAATTCTCTTTTCATTCTTTTCTTTCTTTTCTTTTTCATTCTTTAAAACTTTGAGGAACTTTTTAACAAACACGTGAATCAACCGGTAAAGCTTCTATCGCCTCCCATCCTTATGGATTCGACTCGTTTTAGCCTCTATGCTATAACGGAATATCGAGGAAGCTAAAGCACACACTTTAAATCTTCATTTCAAAACATACACTTTTTGTGCGTGGTTTACCCCCGATCAAATTTGGCGCCGTTGCGGGGATGGGAACGGTTTGATTTCACAAGTTTGTTAACTTTTCTTCTTTGTTTTTTGGTGTGCAGGTTAAATTTTAGCATTGCAGAAGTCCACACTTGCTCAAGTGTGGTCGGATAATTCTTGTACATTCATATACTCTGCTGCTAAATTTTTTTTATTATTACCTGTACACTGTAAATAATTTTAAGAATTAAAATATGGAAATTGGATGCTTTAAAAACGGTTTAGACATTTGCATCTAGGCACGTGTCAATTTTCATTCCAATATACTGTATTTTATTCTTGTGTTATTGTGATATTGATAAGAGGTGTACATATGGCATTGCATAGAGCATAGGACAAACACTTCAGTGATTTACTCGCTTTTTTGTGTTCATCTTATCTATATGCACACTTGAACAAATTAAACTTAAGGGCAAAACCCAATACAACATAAGGTGGGGAAGTTATTACCCTCCCTTAACCCAAAAATCACCTCCCCATTCACACAACTCAAGCCTTAATAAAAATTGCTAGACGTTGGCCCCTAGGGACATCTCGGACTCATTTAGGAGATTGACCTAAGGGGGAAGTTGTTAGAAGTTGACTCTTGTCAAATCGGTGTCTAAGGTTGGGGATTGAGAGGCGAAACCTCGAAGAACAGTGGTTTGGCATAATTAGGCCCGTTGCTCCGGCACGGATACCTCCCACTGATCTTGCCCCTACCTGGCCGATTAACTCGTGGTCAGCTTCTGACAATAACCCCCATGGACAGTCTAACCAGTTAGGAGTCGTCTAGGTCTAAGTCAACCCTAGCATAGGCTCGTTTTTCTTTTTCTTTTTCTTTGTTGTTGTTTGTTTGTTGTTTTTCTTTTTTGTAAATTGTGATATGGATTTTAATAACAACAATTCTTTCAATTATAATATAAATCCATATTTCACCCAGACCTCATTTGACTCGGATAACTCTGACCCGGCAATGTACAACATGAACCAACCATATATGTCAGGTTGGGATTATCCGAATCAATATGACCCATATCCCCAACCATATGACCATAATTTTCAAAATAATTTCAACTCTTCACAGAGTTCATGGGGATTCTCCTACCCGAGTCTAATTTTCAACCATCTTGTCCACAATTTTCACAATATTCGTTTCCCAATTTTGATTCATATACTCCTTTTCCTGAACCACCAATTGAAGAAAAACATCATTGGAAAGGAGTATAGAAGAGTCCCTACAACAAATGCAAAATTTGCTTAATTCACAATCCTTCCCACATCAAACTCCACATACTCTTTTTCTAGAGCATCAATTGAAGAAGAATCTGAGCTAGAAAAGCGTTTGGAAGTCTTTTGTGATAGAATGCAAAACATGTTGGATTCCTCATCTCAAACAAATTTTCAAGAGTCCTACTCATCTTTTCCAGTCTCACCTATTCAAAATGAACAACCATCAATACTGAACTTGAGTATGGAACCCTTGCGTGAGCCCGATCAAAATCCGATGGACTCACAAATTCACCACAATTTCCAAAATCAACTTCCATACTCATTTTTTCAAGAACCACTTGCAACAAGTATGGTAGACATGATTCCGACTCCAAATTCTGTTACCAGGCCTATCAGTAGATTAGACGCACTTATGAGCGAATTGATCAATGAGAGCGAGGAAAATCTTTCTTGTCAACCTTTGACCGATCCTTATATCCTTAACTCTACTGATTGGACCCATAAATCATGTCATTTTAGAAATTCAGATTCAATTTCAGAACACACATTTGAACTTGACCAAACTCCAAGTTATGAAAGTTGCCTGGACATTTTGTCAAGTCATCCTTTTCTGAAATTGAAATCGAATCTGAATGTGATCCTGAACCTCATGTTAATAATTCCATTTCACTTTTTGATTCAATAATGACTCCGGTATCTTTATCAGATTTTTTCTCTATTCTGGAGTCAACATTGAATCCTATCCCAGTACACCGTGAAATGGAATCACCAATCTTTTATGATCACACTTTATTGTTGGGGAAAGTGTGTGAATATCACTTCTTTGGTTTGGACCCTGTTTCTGAACCAATTTTGACTCTCATTGTTGACTCTCGACTTGATATGAGTCAAATTCCCGAGTTGGTATCGGTTTTTATTCCTGATTCCTTTTAGTCCAAATCCATCATCTTTCAAAATCACACTTCATTGTTGGATAAGAATGTTGACAAAATGACTCAATAATTATTTTTGAAAATTGAAAATTAAATGGGGATAATTTTTTAAATAAGATCATTCATTCAATTCACATTTTATTGGGTCATATTAAAGAGGTCATTGGTAGGTTCCTACACGATCCACGCTATTTTGATTGGGTAGCAACGCTTAGTCCAATCAGACCACCACCGGAGCCACCCCCTTAAGGTAATCTTCCTTCCCTCTCCATTTGTTTCATGTATTTACACATTCACGATGCATTGAGGACAATGCGTGAGATAAGTGTGGGGGAGGGTTTACTAACATAGTTAGTTTATATTTACTTTCTTTTACACTTCTTTTTACTTTAAAAAAAATCTTTTATAAAAACTTTTTCTTTTCTTTTACAAAACTTTTTGAAACAAGAAAAATAGTTTTGTTTTATTTTAAGAAAATTAAGATTATCTTAAGAATTAGGAAGACCTAAAATTTTGAAATTTTAAACCAAGTCAAAATAATAGATCTTGTCTAAATTATAGGATAAGAAAGTAAGATTGAAAGGATAATTTGATCTTGAATTTTTTTGCCTTAGATTATGCACTCCGCACTTACACAATTTTGGGATTGAAACAAAGACTAAAAATGTCATAAAAATATATATTAAAAAAATTATGATACCAAAAATCACTTATTGAAGTTGGGTAATTATGCCTCAGAAGCATGATTATTCATACCTAAAATGGTAAACAAAAAATAAAATAACCCCCTTTAGTTTGTGACCTTTTTTACTCGAGTCCTTAAGTCCGACGGATGTTTTCTCATCTGGTGCCCTAAGACCATCTGATTTGGGAGTCACCGGCTAAAGGCTCACTACCCGGGTACATAAGAAAGCCTAAGAAAACTAAGGGAAGAAAAAAAATAAATAAAAAATAAAAAATAATATATATTAAATAAATGGCATGAATGTTTGAGTCGATATCCCAAAAATCTTCACAGTTCACAAAGTACATATTTTTCTAAGAGTGTTATGAAAGATCAAAGAGTCAATTCAATTTTAAATTCTTACATTTAATTTATAACAAGATTTTTTGCATTTTGACTTAGTTTAAGAAAGAACAATTTTCGGTTAACCTATGACCTTGGATCACTTATATTTTCGCAAAAAATATTTCAACACTTTTCTCTATTTTAAAAATGTATTTTCAAAATACTAACATTTGATTTCTTTCTTTATGGATTTTGTGGGTGTAATCCTCTAAAAACCCTCAGGAGACAAAACTCCTCCTAGGGGGAAACTTAGAGGTTTAACGGCTTGTTGCACATGCTCAGTGCAATCGCTTCACCTGCGAAAGTGGTGTAATAATTTTCTTAGTTTTTTGTTTTGCTCGGGACGAGCAAAAGATAAGTGTGGGGTGTAATTAGTCTCTAATTTTGCATAATTTTCATCACATTCTCATATTTATTTAATAATAAATTCTGCTAATAATACCTTACTTTCTTGATTCTAGGTCCATGGTGTGCAATAAAGAAGAAGACCCTAAATCACTATTTAATTGGTGATTAAAGGCCTATTAAGATGGCCATTGACCTAGGAGGCTGATTTCGTCAAAACCAGGGGTCCAAAACCAGAAACCGGGGGCTCCAGCCGACAGGGGGACAATCGGGCAGCGCGCAGCAGCAGCCGCGGAAACATGGCCTTGCCCGCGTTTTCGCGGCTTCCTTTTGGAGCCGCGCGCCAAGATTTGACGCGCGGCTCCATACGTGTACCCAGATGCTCCATGTTGCCTATAAAAGCCCCTGGACTCCAGAGCAAAAGATATGCAGAGTTTTTGAAGAAGTTTCGTTTTCATTTTGTAATTTAGGGTAGTGTAGTGTAGTTTTTCTTCTTTTCCTCCCTTGTATTTTTCATTTCTTGTAGATCTTGTATTAGGGAGAGAGAGTGGTACATGTTGGGAAGCAAGAGTGCTTGTAATAGAAGGTGACAATCTATGAAAGGTGCTCTCTTACCCTCTTTATATTTTCTTCTCTCCAATCTCTTTTACATGTATAGCTAACTTTTCTCTCATGGCAACTAACCACTAACCACCAACTTGCTAACTTCTTTTATGATAATTCACATGAATCTAATAGCCTCGTTTTGGCCTTACTCTTGCAAGAGTCATTGATGGCTCATGATGATGGATCTAACTCTAACTTTCTAACTCTCTAACAAGCTAACATTACTTTATTTCATGCTTGCTCTTATTGGGTTTTGATGATTTAAGTGTAACTTGAACTTGTTTGTTGAGTTGGATTGTGATGAGTTACATATGGGTCATACTTTGAATCGCTCTTGAACCAAGGACTAGTGATGGCCAATGATACATGTGAGGCAACTATCACTAAGAGGTTAGCATGTTGGTGGAGTCATTAGTAGTTAGTAGCCATGGGTTTTCTTTCCTTTTTACTTTATTTTAGTTATAAAAACAAAACCACAAAAACCATTTTTTTCTATGTTTCCCACTTCTTTGTGTTTCACCGTAATTCTCTTTTCATTCGTTTCTTTCTTTTCTTTTTCATTCTTTAAAACTTTGAAGAACTTTTTGACAAACACGTGAATCAACCGTAAAGCTTCTATCGCCTCCCATCCTTGTGGATTCGACTCATTTTAGTCTCTATGCTATAACGGAAGTATCGAGAAAGTCAAAGCACACACTTTAAATCTTCATTTCAAAACATACACTTTTTGTGTGTGATTTACCCCCGATCACCAGGCGGTCGATCGGCCAGAGAGCCGTTGCTATCTGGTTCAGAGCCGGTCGACCGAGCAGTCCACCGGAACGCTCAACGGTCAAAAATTTGACCGTTGGCCAGTCGACCGGAAGGCCATTTCTGGCCTAGTCAGCAGCCAATGGGCAAATCTCTTTTGGGGGTTATAAATACCCCATTTGAGAGAGGTTTTGGTTAAGATTTTAAAGAGCAAAAATTCACCTATTCTCTAGTGTTTTAAAAGCAAGTTTTCAAAAGAGTTTATTGGTTTTAAAGATCATTCTTTATTTGTTTTCAAGAGTAGGAAAAATCAAAGAAAAATATAGATTTGAGATATTTGCTTTGTTCTTCATTTATATCAAATACTAAGTTATTTTCCCAAGTATTTTCCTTATGATTTGTTTTCCAACATCTTGATTTTTCACACTTGAGCCATATCACTCTATCCTTTCTATAGGATCTTTGTTTTTGTGGAAAAGAATTGGTTTGTGGTCTTTTGATCACTAAGTTGTAAACCCTCCTACTTTATGTTATCCCTCTTGTGTAGAGGTTGATTTGTGGAGTGGTGGCTTTATGCCCTATCCCTTTAGTGAGAGGTTGATTGGTTGTGTGGCTTTGTGCCCATCCCTCAAGTTGTGAGGTGACCGATCTGTGGTGGCTTTGTGCCTAGCCTCTAAGTGTAGAGGTTGTTTTGGTTGAGAGAGGAGTTGTGTACTCCCGGTTGTATTTGCCCCAAATCCTCAGTGGAGGCTCCCTGTGTGGGATCCTGTGTGGACAAGTTAGTGGATTGGAAATCCTTCTGTGTAGAGCTGTGTGCTCAAACCTCGAAACAAATCTCGGTGTTTGCGTTTGATCCATTGACTCTTACTCTCCTATTACTTTGAGCATTGCATCATATTACCATATCATATATATGCTTGTGTTGTTTGTGTGTGCCTCACTTATGCTTAACCGCGAGAGCTTCATATAGCGCCTCAACTCTAATTCAGAGCAATCAAGAGGAGTTAGTCTAGAGCCCTTCACCGGGAATTCGGCTACACTCGATGGTTGCATTAAGTGTTGTTGCAATTAAGTTTTTAATTTTCGCATTTAGTTCATTAGATTAGCCGTACACCTATTCACCCCCCTCTTGGTATACTTTCAATTGGTATCAGAGCCTATGCTCCTGATATTTAGTTTAACCACTTAGGAGTGTGATCTTGATTAGCTAATCTATCTTTTACATTTGTACTTGCACACATATAGTTTGCACTCATGGATGTTCCTCATAAGTTTGATATCTCTAGACTTGACATATGAAAGGTTCTTATGAGTTGTCATTTAAAAGCCCTAGGCTTACATATTTACCTTGCCATTACCAAGGAATCCTACCCTAATAATAGCAAGCATATAGAGGCCAATGCGATAGCCCTAAAGGCACTTAGAGCATCCCTTGATAAAAGTTATTTACATGTGTTTTCTCACTATGAGTCTGCTTTTGCAGTATGGAGCATTTTGACTTCTCCCGAGCTACCAAAGATTATCGATAAGAAGAGGAGATCTAGGAGAGATGAGTCCGACGAACGTTGCTTCATGGTCCAAGGGAATGACTCCAGTAAAGTACACTCAGACACTCAACTAGATGCTAGTTCTAATTCATATTGCAATGAGTGTATGGAGGCTCAAGCCATAAATAATGAACTTTCTAAAAATTGTGAAAAGTTGCTTTTAAAATATAAACTTTTGAAAAAGGATAATATTGGTTTAAAAGAAGAAAATAAAGATTTATCTTCTAAATTTGAGATTGCTTTGCAAGAGAAGGATGAGATCGAGTGAACTTGACTCACTTAAATCCCAACTTAATCTTGCTCTTAATGAAAACAAAATTTTGAGAAGCAAAAATGATTGTGAATATTTTGAAGAAAAATGTGGATTTAAATTCAAATTTTGATTTTGTGTTAAAAGAGAATAATTCTTTGAAAAACAAAATTGACTTGATTTCACAAGAATTGAAAGATTGTTTAAAGAAAAATATTTCTTTGAAAAATAATATTGATTCACATGTTTGCCATGCTAGTGTAGCTTCTCATTTTAGATCACCTATTGCATGCACCTCTTCTTTCATAATTGAAAATGATATATCTATACTTAAGAAGAGTGTTGATTGTTTGGGCTCCACTTTGAGCCAATGTGCCTTGAACCATACACGTTTGGAATCATTGTTTCGAAAGAAACAAGTTCCATCTTTGCATGCACACAAATCACGGCATACACATGCTCCTCACGTACACACCATAACACGATGTATGCTCATGTGTACACATGTACACATTGTGGACGTAAGGGCCACCTTGTTAAATTTTGCTATGATAAGATACATGATGAAAATTTAGCAACAAAGTTTGTTTGGGTTAGGAAAGGAACTAACCCCCATGGACCCAAAAGAGTATGGGTACCAAAGACCACCCCTATTATTTTTGATGTAGGTGTGGGCTCTCGCATGACGTGAGAGTGATGGTGCCTTAAAGTGGATGCGTTCCGAGCTTTATGAGGACATTTTGGATGCATTACCTTCAAGGGGAGTTTGGTGGGAGGACCACTTGTTTTGGAGACATGGAGTTGCCCTTATTGGTTTGGTAACGATCTCTAACTCCCATTTATGTTTACATGCTTTCATATTATTCATTTTTAGCATGTCTTGATGTTTTATGATTAGTATGTTATATGCCATGAGATTTAGATTAGTGATATATATGTTTAGTTATTTGAGACACCCATGTTTAATATGGATTTATATCTTTGTGTTCTCACTTTAGTTTATCTAATGTGTATGTCCTAGATCTATGCGTGTGTATATACATAATGATCATATGAGTTTTTGTTTTGATTTCCATACTTCATGTTTTGATTACTTGTTTGAATGTCAGTTTTCATTAAAACTAGTAATATATACTTGTACAACTAGTGAGCCACAAATAGACCATTATATGTTTATGCTTGAATGCTCATTTGTACCCATTAGATGTACTAGTATAGCCTAGTTTTGATGATTCATGCATTTGACTTGTATTCCCATTTTATACATGTTTTTCATGTTTATATTTAACTTCATGTATATGTCTATTTTGTCTAAACTATTAGCTATACATATACATCCTTGAGCCACTTGCCTTCATGCATATACTTTTGTGGACTCGTTATGTCTTAGATATGTATATATACAGTAGTTTATACATGACATACATATACCTTTGAAGAATTCTAGTTTTGATGACTTCATATTTTTGAGGAATTTCATATTGATCTAAATTGACTATTTTCATGACTATGACTTTCACATAAAACTTGTACACTCACATTATTTGAGTTTTCTCATGATTTTATTTTCATGAGTCTTATATGAGCTTTATATCTTTTGAGTGTAAATTGTTGAGTGATTTTATGTTTCATGGAATATAATTTTGTTTTATTACTTACTTGAAGGATTTCGTACTAGTTTTCAAATTTTTCTTAAAACTAGTTCGTACTCTTCATTATGGTAGAGCTTTTCAAACATACTATATTTTCAAACTTATTTTTGAAAACCCTACCCATTTAAGGGCAGTTGGTTGGACGACCATGCCTTGTATGCTTATTATTGAAAATCCTTTTAAACATGTGCTTGAAATGGGTGGAAGGTAATATGAGTTATACACTTAATCTTATTGTGTTTTCAATTGGTATCATTGAATCCTTTCAATCGGTATCACTATTGACATTTTTTTGTATACTCATATATGTGTTTTATTTGTGCTTACTATATCTCTATATCTTTGAGTACAAATTTTGGTTATGCTAAGCTTGATTTCTTTAATGACTATTATATCTCAATTGATTATGTTTCAATTGGTATCTTATACAAGTTTATGCATCATTTTATTTGGTATTTCATAAAGGGGGAGAAAATTCACATTTCACCTTTCAATTGGTTTTTGTATTCTACTCTCACACTTTATGTTAAAAATGATTAAAAAATATGATAAAAAAGGGATATTAATTATTTTCGGTATCATATGCTTTTAATGAAAAATTACTTCAATTAGTACTAATCTTTACAAACTGGTATCAAGATTACCTATAAGTTTACTTAAATTGGTATGTTTTATTGATATCAAAATTTTTGGTTAAATTGCTCAAAATGATTTATTTACTTACAATTGGTATTTAATTGGTATTTACTTACAATTGGTATCAATTGGTATTTAAATCTATATTTGTTTTATGTACCACATTATGTACTTTCAATTAGTATATCTCTTTGATATCATTATGCACTAATTTGATATATTTTTTTTCAATTGGTATCAAGAAAGTTTTGTTTTGATTTCACCCCTTATTAATATTTTTTTGTTAAGACAAAAAAGGGAGAATATTGTTTTTCTTTGATCCCTTTGTTGATGATTGACAAAAAGGGGAGAAAGATTTTGAGTTTATATATGCATATTTTTGTTTTTGCATATATGAGTTTTTGCATCTTACAATAAATAATAAATATATGAGAAAAATTATGTTGAGAGTATATGATAAAAATGATTTTGAGAACTTAAAACAAAATGGGGGAGAAGGTTTTTGAATCATATGTTTGTGTTATGCATGTTTCTCTCTCCTAGTTGTTGCATACTTTTGTTTAACATCATGTGCTTTATTGAATATCTTATGTTTATTGCTATGCATGAGTTAAGGGGGAGCTTCTTTGAAGCTTAACTTTAATCCATGTATATATAACTCCATGAGTTTTATCATCATCAAAAAGGGGGAGATTGGTGGGCCAGAGGCCTTCAACTCTAGTTTTGATGATGATTAAGTTATGTAGTTATGTTTACTAATATTCTTGTGATGCTTAGTTTCAGATACTTAACCAAGATATTAGTAGGTGATCAGCTTCAACAAAGGTGGTTTGGAGCTTTTCACATAGTAATTTAAGAGTCCGAGCGTCAAAGTTCATATCTAGTACTCGTTAGAGTCAAGCTCGGTGTATCACGTTTGGATCGAGTTGACCTAGAGACGGAGCTCTACAAGAAGACTTCAGTACATAGTTTTATTTTTGTTTAGATCCATTTGTTAAAGATTAAATAGTGTGATATGCTCAAGTTCACAACACACACACGTTTCATGTTTTGATTTTGGTTTTCGGTTTTGGTTTAACCGATCTTGGTTTTCATGAATAGATCAAATCAACAAGTTTACATGGTTTAATGTATATTAGATTTGTTCTATATACATGTATGCTTCAACTATTTAAACAAACATTTCTTTGATAGTCTATTTCATGAGTTTGGTGTTTTGGTATTTTAACAAAATATATTTTGGATTTAAAGTCAAAAACATTGATATATATCTTTATATGTATATTGGAGTATATCCATATACCACATGCTTAAAAGTTGTTTAAATATCATGTTTTTGTATTTGAATGAGTTTTGGACAAAACGAATTTTCAATTCAAAAATCCAAGTTTGGAAAATACAGATTTTAGTTTTCGGCAAAATTTCTAAGTCACAAAAATGGTTCAAATTGTTTGAAATATGTGTTGAATTTTTTCACACATGTTTGTATATCAAAGCATTATACTGAAAATATTTTTGTGGATTTTTAGAGAATTTATGAGATTTATTTGGTATTTTTAAACTCAGGTTTTAAGTCTTAAAATATTTCTGCCAGGCTCTGGCGGTCGACCGTTCCAGTCGACCGGACCAGGAGCCGGCCCGAAGCGGTCGGCCGGTCGACCGTACGGTCGACCGACTAAAGGCAACCCACTCTCGGGTTGCCCCGGTCGACCGGGCGGTCGACCGGCCAGAGAGCCGTTGTTCTCTGGTTCAGAGCCCCGTCAACCGGGAAGTCGACCAGAAAGCTCAACGGTCAAAAATTTGACTGTTGGCCGGTCGACCGAAAGGCCATTTCTGGCCTAGTCAGCAGCAACGGGCAAATCTCTTTTGGGGGTTATAAATACCCCATTTGAGAGAGGTTTTGGTTAAGATTTTCAAGAGCAAAAATTCACCTATTCTCTAGTGTTTTAAAATAAGTTTTCAAAAGAGTTTATTGGTTTAAAGATCATTCTTTATTTGTTTTCAGGAGTTGAAAAATCAGAGAAAAATATAGATTTGGGATATTTGCTTTGTTCTTCATTTCTATCAAATACTAAGTTATTTTCCCAAGTATTTTTTCTTGTGATTTATTTTCCAACATCTTGATTTCCACACTTGAGCCATATCACTCTATCCTTTCCATAGGATCTTTATTTTGTGGAAAAGAATTGGTTGTAGTCTTTTGATCGCTAAGTTGTAAACCCTCCTACTTTTTGTTATTCCTCTGGAGTGGTGGCTTTGTGCCCTATCCCTCTAGTGAGAGGTGGATTGGTTGTGTGGGCTTGTGCCCATCCCTCAAGTTGTGAGGTGATCGATCTGTGGTAGCTTTGTACCTAGCCTCTAAGTGTAGAGATTGTTTTGGTTGAGAGAGGAGTTGTATACTACCGGTTGTATTTGCCCCAAATCCTCAGTGGAGGTACCCAGTGTGGGAGTCTTGTGTGGACAAGTTAGTGGATTGGAAATCCTTCTGTGTGAAGGAGGGGACGTAGAGCTGTGTGCTCGAACCTCGAAACAAATCTTGGTGTTTGCGTTTAATCTATTGACTCTTACTCTCTCTATTACTTTGAGCATTGCATCATATTGCATATCATATATATGCTTGTTGTGCTGTTTGTGTGTGCCTCACTTGTGCTTAACCACGAGAGCTTCATATAGCACCTTAACTCTTATTCAGAGGAATCAAGAGGAGTTAGTTCAGAGCCCTTCACCGTGAATTCGGCTACACTCGTTGGTTGTATTAAGTGTTATTGCAATTAAGTTTTTAATTTTCACATTTAGTTCATTAGATTAGCTGTACACCTATTCACCCCCCTCTAGGTGTACTTTCAACAAGGAAGTAAAAGAAATTAGAAAACATAAGTAGATGGAAAGGAGAAAGAGAAATAGTTACCTGTATTAGCTTGTCACCTTCAAATACAACTCTTACACGCTCTCTTTCACTCTAATGGCTAAACTAGAACTAGAAGAAGAAAGAAAATAAAACAACTATAATTCTAAAAATAAGATTACAACAACTTACTCTAACTCTGGATATCTCCTTTCTTCATACCCCAAGGGGGTATTTATAGGCATCAGGGAAAAGGGGGCCAGGGGGTGATCCCTGACCGAAGCCCGGGCGCGTGCACTCCAAAGGGCCGCAGAAACGCGGCCCAGGCCGCGTTTCCGGGGCCCTGCCGGGGCGGCGCGCGCCGGGCTTTGGACAGTGCGTCGTCCAGTCTGTCCCCTATCAGATGGATCTTCTGATTTCTGGATTTGATACTCTGTGCTGACAAAATCTCTTCTCTAAAGTCAATGGCTACTTGGTAGGCCTTTAATCACCCCTTAATTGGTGATTTAGGGTCTTCTTCTTCATATGCACACCATGGACCTAGGATCAAGCAAGCAAAACTTTATTAGCAGAACTTTAAATCAAATAAATTGAGATGTGATGAAAATTATGTAAAATTAGAGACTAATCAACGAATAATCACCGCCTCAGAATAAAGAAAACTCGAATTCAACTCGGATTCAAAACAGATGCAGAAAAGAAAACTGTCAGATCTGATATTAGGCGACTAATACCCAAATCCTAGTCGACTACTTTGACAAATCCTAAGAACCCCAACTCTCTGTTAGCCAAACCTAGTCGACTATACAATGTATTAGTCGACTAATCCCTGTGATTAGTTGACTATACTTAGTACTAGTTGACTACTCCCGTGCACAAATTCTTGTACACATCCATTCTTTGATCTTTGAGTTTTTGTCTACCTCTACGATATATTCACATTATAATTCTAACAATCTCCCCCTTAATTTGAATATGTCCAAGTCCGAGAATAGTCACCATGCTCCATGCGCTCGCATCCACGCACAATTGAACAAACTTGACTTGATCTTCATCTCACTCTCTCTTCTCCAAAA